>JAPYYR010000746.1:0-24129 GCA_030523065.1 Aphidius colemani
AAAATTGAGAAAGTAATCCCTTTGAAAATTGATTATTTTTTTTTTTTTTTTTCATACAATAACAAAGGGAAAAAAAAAAATTGAAATAAAAAAAAAACAAAAATAACAATATTTTGTCAAGTATTTTATAAAAAAATAAATTGAAAAAAAAAATAATATTGATCCAATTATTGAAAAATAATAATTTTTGTATTAAAGAACAAAGACTGAATGAAATTAATGAAAATAAAAAAATATCGTTATATATATTGCAAGCCGGCGGGGCGGAATAATATCTTTCTGGCGCCACATAACATCAAAAAAACGGGGCTCGCGTATCTCAATCCACGAGAAACCTAGCCCGCCTTTTTATTATATATATATTTAATCAAAAAAAAAAAAAAAAAAAAAAAAAAAAAAAAAAAAAAATAAAAAAAAAAAAAAAAAAAAAAAAAAAAAAAAAAAAAAAAAAAAAAACAAAAAATCACTATTATCACAGTAACAGCAAATAACAACGGAAAAAACTTACGTTTATATTAATAATAATTAATATAAAATTAGTTATCCAATCACAATAATAACACTGTTAATTTTGTTGTGAAAAAAAAAATATTTAATAAAATATATATTTGATCCGACACAAGGATGGATAAAAACGGATCACCAACACAGGGGCCCCTTCACGGAACTGAAGTAACGTTGACGGTAGAGTTGTGAACAAAGACCACGCACGTTTTCAAATCCCGTCAATTTCATTGGTCCATATTTATCACGTGATATTATTGGACTTTTATGTATTATTGGCGGGTAATCTATACAGGGTGAAATAATTATATAAATATAATTGATATTATACTTATTAATTTAATAATATTATTAAATTTTTATTATTAATTTATTTATAAATTTAGATTTTACCTTTCTTTTATATTTTATATAATTGTATAATTTTTCCCGCCTTCATGTATGAAAAATAATAATGATCAACACACTCACACATACACACGTGACAAGCAAAGGAATGGGGGTTAAAATAAACGTTGGCTCTCCATCACGAGACACAAGAGAGAGTGATGTTTTCTCTCTTCTCACCACAAGGCCTTTGACTTGTCTCCTTTTTTATTTTCTACTCTCTCACTCTCAACACACTTATATCAAAACAAAATGGCCGCGGCTAAATGAATATTCAAAATAATCAATATTTATAAATATTATTTTATAACAATATTATAAACAATAAATTTGTAAAAAATTAATTAATTTTTTAGTGTTAATATTTTTAACAAGTTTTTTGTAATTTTTATTACTTAATTTTTAGATATATATGTGTGTGTGTGTGTGTGTGTGTATGTGTAGAATGGACGAGTCCATTATTAGTTGCGGGATGGCAGCATGAAAGGCAGGGGAAAAAAAGAGAATAAAAATATGAGGGGAAAATAAAGATCGTTTCGGTCTAGAGGGCAGGGGAAAATCATCACCGGCTCTTTTTATGTATTAAGAGTGGAATGTCAGAAAAAAAATTAATAAAAAAAAAAAAAAAGGGATGCTCAATTGTACACACACACACACACAAACACACACAATGATATTATATTTTATAAACAAATAATTGTTAAATATTTAGTTTATAATTATTATCAATAATTAACACTTTTTTTTTTTTAAATAAAACAATCACTAATCACTTTAATAATAATTTTAAGTAATTTGTTTTTTGTTTGTGTTCGTTTGATTCAACATTTGAACATATAATTTTTTTCTTTTTTATTTAACAACAATTTGTTATACAATTATTTGTTTGATTCTTTATAACAATTGTTTTGACACTTTGATAAATTTTTCTTAAATTTATAACAATTGTAAATAATTTAATAGTTCAACTGTTTTATGTTTTTTTTTTTTTTTTAAACTTACTATTGCAAATTGAATATTTTATAAATTTAAAATAATTAATAACAATATTGATAATTGAGCAACAAAATGAAGAAAATTTTTTAATTTTTAGACTAATTATTAGCTTCAATTTGTGTAAATATAAATATGTATAAAATAATTGCACTTTTAACAGACTGATAATTATTGTCTTCTTGTAAATTAATTATGATAATTATACATTTGCAACTGCTGGTATAATGCTCATGTAAATTTCAATTCCACGTAAAAATATATCTTTGTTTAAATATTCATCATGATCATGAAGTAATATTTTTGTATTATTCATTGGTGAAAAACCAATAGCTGGTAAACCAACCTGTTGTGTTAAATAAGTTTATAAATTAAATTTATCAAACAATACTAAAATTAAATTATATTAACTTACCGAACGAACATATCGGCTATCTGTACCACCAGGAAATATTCCAATATCCAATTTAATACCCAACTTGTCTGTTGTTTTTTTAAAAGCAATCCAATATGGATTACTTTCGTCTAATTTTGTTGATTCAATTTTTGGATTTTTTTGTTCAAATTCAATTGTTACATCATCACCGGCTTCTTTGCACCAGCTACGAATCAATTTTTCAAATTCATCATGATCAATTGTCGGTGGTATTCTTATGTCAAATGCAACTTTTAATTGATCAGGAATAACATTTGTCTGTACACCACCCTGAAAATTAAATAATCATTCGTTTAGTTAACATAAAAATATTCATTTGCATTTATAATGAATGACATCTAAGCTGTAATAAAATTAAATTGAAAATATATAAATAAAATGAATAAATTTATAACTGATCTTGAAAAATAAAAGAAAATCTTTTGTTACTCGTTATCCAGATAAGATTAAAAAAAAAAAAAAAATTATAAAAACAAATATTGATTGACAAGATGTAATCTTGTAATCGATTGATACTTGAATTTTTTTTTTTGTGTGTTGTAATCTATAAGTATCATCTACGTGTTATCATGATTGTCATAAATAAATAAATATTTTTTTTATTTATAATTTTTAAACGCACATACTCACGCGTTAAAGTAATCCTCCCTGACTATTGACACTGTATTATGCAGACATGTTGAACAACAAGTATGAATGATAAAAAAAAAATAATAATAAATAAAACAAAAAGCTTTGTTATACCTTAATTTGATTAAGATTAATTGATAATAAATCTCCAAGTTGATATTTTCCAGTAGCAAGTTTGGTGCATGATTCTGCTCGTAGATCCATAAAACGATTAATGATAGAACGTAATTTTTCACCAGCAGTATTTGGTATGAGCATTGAGCCATGTCCAGGTGGTCCATTACATTGTACCCATATTTGCCAAATTGATCTTTCACCATTGAACATGTAAAATTTGTCAGTTGGTGATGCAACACCTTCATCAAGTGAAAATCCAACATTTAAATTTTTAAAATCTTTATTATGGACAAATTCACGCATCCCCAAGACACCACCAATTTCTTCATCAGGAACAAATGATATATGTAATGTACGTTTCAATTTTACTCCATTTAATTTTAATCTTCTTACTGCTTCTAAATATTGTATACCAACACATTTCATGTCTTGTGAACCACGAGCATAAATGTTACCAGCTTCATCAACATGTGCACTGAATGGTGGATATGTCCATTTGTCCTAATGTTATTAAATAATACAAAATGATATTATACATTTATTTAATTAATTAATTTCAATAAATTACTTACTGCAAATACAGGAACAACATCCATGTGACTATTTAATAAAATTGATGATGCTGATGCATCAGTTCCTGTCCATGTTATAATGACAATTGGTTTACTTGGAAATGGCTCATAAATAGCAATTGGCAAATCCAAACTTTTTGCTTGTCTATGTAAAAACTCAACACATTCATCTGTTGAACAAAAAAAAAAAAAAAAAATTATTATTTATAACAAAAACGATAAATAAAAGAACAAAAAACAAAAAAGAATTTGGAAAAATAAACTTAAACTTTCATTTATAACATAAAAATATTATATAAATATAAATGACATAAATATAATTTAAATTTATAATTATACATTAATAAACAATAATAAATAATTTAAATAAATATTATAAATTTATTATTTATTTTGTTTATAAAGATTTATTAACAAGGGCGCGGCTCAAAATGTATCAAACAACAGTCATGAAAAAAACTAAATCATTTGCTATGAATAAATAATAAAAATATAAAAATTAATCTTAATTATAAATAAATATATTAATAAAAAAAAAAAAACTATTAATAGTTAAATTATCTTTGAATAAACAATCAACGAAAAGCTAAAAATAAAATGAAAATAATTTTCACTTCTCAGCATTTATTTGTGTATAATATTGACAAAAAATTAAAAGAAAAAATAATACATTCAATTGTTTATTAATAAGTAATTATTAATAATAAATTTAATTATTTTTATTAATTAATAATAATAATAATAATAATAATAATGTAAACCGAGTGTAAACTATGAAGAGCGTCACTTTCATCAGACTCATTTTATTATAAAAAAAAAAAAAGCTTTCAAGCTTTGGCTTTGGTAATTTTTTATAAAAAAAATTAATAATTTATCAATTAAATATAATTATTTAACAATTATTATATATTTATTGTATTTAATAATATTTATAGTTACATACCGTAATTAATGTTTGGTTGAACCGATGGAATTTGCAAGTACTCCCGAAAATTTTCGACAGCTGTTTCATCCAGCTGAGTTTGAGACAACGACATCATAGATAATCGTAGGTTTGGTTCAGTTTAATATATATATATACAAAGTTACTATACACCTTTAAACTTTCTCTCCTATAGTTGCACTTTCTTGTATGCAGTATGCACTTGTATGACGAAAATAATGATGTGTGTATCAATCTATATCCATCCCTCAACGACAACAATTTACAATAAATAACACTTGCGCAAGCGTCAAAAGCAAAAAAAAGCTGTCAATGTTGTTGTTAAATATATAAATAATTTATTTAAATTATTTTTAAATTGTTGATAAATAATTGACAAGGTCGTTGATTCAAGAATAAAATTACTTTTTTGTAAAATAACGTCACGTCAAGCAACATCAACTATCAAGTCGCATATAATATCTCTCGTTTTTATACCATTTTTATTACACTTAATTATTTATTAAGCCAATAAAATAAAATTGGAAAATCTTTATTGCGTTTTTTATTTTTTTTTCTTATCAAGTATGATGTTGTCAGGGGTTACATGATCATCATGATAATAACAAGATGCATACCAACTGCGTATTCAAATAACAAAATGATGATAATATATTTTGTTTTGAAATACTTGAATTCATTAATTATAATAATAATATAATTATTATACTGATAATGTTGATAAGAATTATTTATTTTTGATTAAAAATATACCAAAGAATATTGTAAATTATTTGTTGTTGAATATGATGAATTAACATATCCAAAAAATTGTAAATATTAATTTCATTGGAAATATTTTTATAATTTTTATTGTTTTTAATTATAAACAAATAAATGAAAAATATAAAATGAAAATAATAATTTACACACAATAAATGTTATTCTTTGAATGTTTTTTTTATTTT
This sequence comes from Aphidius colemani, assembly GCA_030523065.1. Classification (NCBI taxonomy): domain Eukaryota; kingdom Metazoa; phylum Arthropoda; class Insecta; order Hymenoptera; family Braconidae; genus Aphidius; species Aphidius colemani. The sequence continues at coordinate 5,530 of JAPYYR010000746.1, forward strand.
ATTTTATTGAAATAGCAATTATTCTTAATTTTAAAAAACATATTGGTATATTTATAAATTTTTTTTATATAAAAAAAAAAAGTTTATTAATAAACAATGCAATTAGTATTTTAAAGAACTTGTTTTACATTTATTAGTTTATATTTTTACTATATTTTTTTAAGTGTTGTTATTTTATAATACAATATAACACACCTGAATATTTTTTAAATTTTAATATCAACTAAATATTAACTATTAATAACATTTTTTAAAAAAAAAAAATTGTCAAATTTTATTAATTCTAACTTTTATTTTCAATTACCAATTAAATATTTATTGTGAATTTTTCAAGTATTTATAAATCTATATATCATTAATATTTATTATATACAACAAAAGAGAAAAAAAAAATTAAATTTAAATAACTAATTAAGATATCTAATTAAATTTTAATCTAAAAAAATTTTTTTGCTTTTTTTCATTTTATACAGCCAAATAATTAATTTTAATTTTAATTTTAATTTAACTTTCCAAACAATTTAATGTTTATTTTTATTAGATAATTTATAAAATATTTATTTTATAATATTGAATTTTTTACGTTATGAATAATTTCACTGGCTCAACTAATACTTATTGAATTTTTTTTTTAAATACTGATAAAAAAATCTATTTACAAATGAAAAAAAAAATTTTTTTTTTGTCGTTTATTTTTTTAAAATTTTTTTCTTTCAGTAATATCCAATTGACCTGTAACAACTTGAGTTATTAATTTATAAAATTAATTGGACAATTTTTTTATAAAATATATACCCTACGTATTTATGAAAAATATTTGTCACCTTTTTTTTTTTATCGTACTATTTAATAATATAATTCAATTGAATAAATTGCACGATATCACATTGATAATATATCAATTTGAAGGAAACAAAAAAGCTTAGTATATAGCCACAATATTGTTATTATTTTCGTTGTAATGATTGCTAATTTGATGAGTTAATATTCAACTTGATCTATTTATTAATGATGGATAAACAGATGACTTTTTTTTAGATGACTTTTTATTCATCATAACGATGTTGATTATATAAAAAAAAAAAAGAAGAAATTAATCGATAAAAGCAAAGTAATATATATTTAAATACTTTTGAGCTGTTAATTTTGGAAATAATTGTTAATTTTTATACTAATATTTATAGCTGTAATATATAACTATGTAAATTATTATTTTTTAATTTTTTTTATGCACCATTGCCAGGTAATACAGTAATAATTTTTATATTGAAAATCAATAATTTTTTACTCTTTTTTTTTTTATTTTTTTTTAAATTTTATTATTAAGATTTTAGTTTAAAATAAAAACATTTATTTTTAATACTAGTTGTGCATTTTTTTTATTTAAATGCAGACTTTTATTTACACATATACATTAAACTTGTGTTTTTTTTTTTTTTGAATTATTAGAGCCTCATTTTAATTTTCACATTAGATAAAACTATTATGCACTGGATAATTTAAATAGGCAAAGATTTCAAGCTGATAGCCTTATTTTTTATTTTATTGTTAATTAAATTGTTAATTAAGCAGAAATTTATTTATTATTAATATTATCATGTGATGTTTTAAACTCCGGATAACAATTCATCACATTTTATGAAAATTTACACTAATCATTAACTAATTCAGACATGGCGGTTGTTATTTTTATTAATTTTAAATTCATTTTTTTTTTTTTCATTAAATTGTTAACTAATCTATATAAACATTTTATTTTACGTCAAAATAACTATTATTATTTATAACTGATGCTTTAAATTGTTGCTGAAAATATGCTAATTTTTTATATATTGCAGTTGTTATTATTTTACGTAAAATTGTTTAACAATCGTTAACATTTTGAAAATAAAAAAAAAAAAAAAAAAAAACAAGCAATACAAGTGAATCATTTTTTTTTTTTTTTTTTCTTTTTGCAGTTAAAACATTTAATTATCAGTAAATTAAAATGTTTATAGAAAAAAAATGTATAATTTTTTTTTTTGCTTTGAAAATATAATTTTCAACCAAAACAAAGGTAATGTAGCCAAAAATTTCGTTAATATATATTCACTTTTGATAAACAATCTGCAATTATTTAAAACTGCATATTTTTTTATTTTTTTTTTTACGTAAAAAATATAATAACTCTTAAAGCTAAATCAATTAATTACTATAAATGTTTATGAAAAGATTATGTACATTTTTTTTTTTACGATATAAAGTGTACTACTATGCAAACAATTTAAATATGAATAATTTTTTTTTCATATTATTTTTTTGTTTATGACAATTTATAAATTATCTTAGAGAAAATACGTCACTTATTTTAGAGTTATTTATCATAAAATTATACGTTTTATTTTGTTATTCGTACAAAAAAGAAAAAAATAATAAATAAACACACATTATATCACACACCATATCCACATCTTGAGTATAAAAGAAAAAAGAAAAAAAATAATAACAATAATTCGATCAGTTGTTAAATATCTGATAGCAAAATAATAAACAGGAAAAAAAAAAAAAACGATGATAATCAAACCATAGGCCATTCGCAATTAGTTTTAATCACAAAAATGATTTATGTTATTGATGATAGTTACGGATGATTATAATATGAACTTTGTGATTGTATTGTACCTAAATCATTATCAAATGGTGGTGGATCAAGCGGTGTACTTGTTATTGTTGTTGAAAATTCAGGAGGATAAGGATTTGATCCTGGTGGTGCTTCTGGAACAAGAAACTCTTGTGATTGTAATTCTGTTGATTGACAATCATTAATTTGTACTTGAGTTGTTGTTGTTGTTGTTGTTGTTGTTGATGTTGTTGATGTTGTTGATGTTGATGATGATGATGATAATTGTTGTTGTGTTAAAATTGTAAAATTTTGATAATTTTCTTCATCATTTAAATGTGAATAATTTAAGGTTGCTGTTCCTGGTGGTGGTATATATGCTTGTGGTGGTAATTGTGTTGATGTGAAATTAATTGAATGATTTTTTAATAATGATAACTCAGCAGTTGTACCAGATAAACGTGCTTTTAATATTGCTTCAGCAGTTAAACCGTGTTTACGTGCACGTTCTTCTTCATCATCACTTAAAAATAATCCAAATTCACGTCTCAGTCTTTCAGTTAAATTTTCTCTTTGTCGTTCAACTAATGTTGGTGCTGCTGACCAACCAATTTTTCCATTTTCACCACCTGAAATATGACTAAATTTTAGACTTGCATAACAGCCTGTTTTCCAATCCATGACCAAATAATACACGCATATAAAATGAATAACTAATATAAATAATAATAATTTTAATTAAATAATAATCAAGTTGTAGTGGACAAAAAATTACCTTTTTTATCATCATTTTCTGTTGTTGAAAATGGAGGTAAATTTAAAATAACATCAGAAATATTATCAACATTTGGTGTTGTTGTTGTTGTAGCTGTTGTTGATGATGAAATTGTTTTTATTGTATTTTCATCGTCTGAACTTAATGATGATGTTCCACTACTTGCACTATCTGATCTTCCACGATTTGGACTTTTTTCTGGTGAATTTTCATTAGATGGTTCAGCTTCAGATGTTGTATTTGATGATTGTTGTTTTCTTTTACGATATTCCGTTATTGACAGCTATGTAAAAAAATAAAATAATAAAATAATTATAATATAATATTTATTATAATTAAACACAAATAATGAAATAATATTTCAATAAAAAATGCTCAATATAATATAAATAAAAAAAAAAAAAACTAAACAGTCCATTCTAATATGAACTCTACCAATAAAATCATACCCTTCTAACCTTGCGCTTGATTGGTGCTGGTGTTTCAGATGCTGGTCGTTCATAAGGAACAGCTCTTCTTGGGTCTTTTAATCTTTTAACTTCACTATTTGTAGATTGTGAAGTAGTCAATTGTGTTGATGGTGTTGATGGTGTTGATGCTGATGTTGGAGGTGGTGGTGGTGGTGGTGGCGGTAATGAAGATTGTACATTTGATGATGTTGATGGAATTTGTTGTTGAATTTCATTTATCGTTTGATTATAATCATTATCATCAGGTGGTGGTTTATTAACTGGTAATATTTCTGTTTCATCAATAATCATATTTGTCGTTGGTGTTTCATCAATCATCATATTTGTCGTTGGTGTTTCATCATCAATTTTTGATTCTAATAATTGACGTAATGCTGCTGATAATTCAGTATTATTTAATTTACCATTTTCAGTTATTCCAGATGAATCAATGTCAAGTGTTGATTCAATTATTGATGCTTCAAAATCAAGTTTATTTTTTGATGTATTTGTTGTTTTTTTCTTTCGTATACGTTCACTCAATGGTGCAATTGATTGAAATATTTCTGGTGGTGGATCAGTTACTGATTCACAATCAATATTTGAAATTGAATCAAACATTGATTCTTCTGATATTGAACATGCTGTACTTGTTGTTGCTCCTGTTGTTGCATTAACATTTAATTGTTCAATTGTTGTTGTTGTTGTTGTTGTTATATTATTATCATCATCATTATTTAATGTAAATGACATTTTTTCAATTTCTTTAAATGCTCTTTCTTCTTCTTCTTTTTTTTCATTATTTTTATTTGTTAATTTTAATAAATTTTCATCTTCCATATCATTATTTATTTTTTTTACTTCTTTTTCATCGTCTTCTTCAATATTATTATTATATTTTTCTTCTTCATCCGAGCCAGAATCTTCTTTTGAACTTTCCATTAATCCTTCAATACCATCAAAACTTTCTTTACTTTTTTCCAATGATATTTCAACCTTTTCTTTTGCATATGTAAAATCATTACTATCATCACCTGTTATTTTTTTCATTTGGGCTTCAACATCAAATTCATCAATTGACATTTGATCATTTGTATTTTGTTCATAATTTAAATGATTCATTTCTGATGATGTAATTGTTGGAATTGTTGTAACACTTGAACAATTATATTCATCAATTTTATTTGAAAATGTTTTATCATCATGTTGTTCTGTTTTTTCAAATTCATCAAAATTTTCAATTTTAATATTTGATGATACTGAAGAATCTACCATAACTATATCTTCATTTTTAATTGAATCCATTTCAATTTTTGATTCTATTTTTATTGGCTCAACATTAATGTCATTGTCATTTTTAATATTTGAATTCATTTCAATTATTTTTTTATCATCTTCACCATAATCATTATTATCAATTTCAATTTTAGTTATTAAATCTTTTGTTTCATTTTTAATTTCAACAACTGGTTCAATTTTTTTAACGACATTATTTACATTATTACAAGTTGTTAAATTAAAATTTCTATAAAATTCTAATTTTCTTATTTCCGAATCTTTATCTTCAGTTTCAGTATCTGGATATGATGGTGTCACATATGATGCTGTTGATGATGATGCTGATTGTTGAATTGGTAATCTATCAGAATAATCATTGTCAATTGATGAATAAATTGTTTGATCATTATTATTATTGTTATTATTATGTATGTCTTGTATTAAATGTGTTGGTGTTGTTGGTGGTGTATAATTATCCGATGACATACTTTCACGTGCAATTCTACGTTTTTTTGGTGGTGCTGCAACAATTTCACATGGTGGACTTTCTGGTCTACTATTTGGTGATTCACATTCTTCTGAAATAGCTTGTCTTAGCCATCTTTTTTTAGCTGAACCAGATGATAATTGTCCTTGTATTGTATTTAATAATGGTGCATTTGTTTGTTTTCTTTGTGGTGATGATGATGATGATGAATCACATATACCAGATACTGAATTTGCTGCTTGTACAAGTGTTGCTAAACTTTTAGCAGCATAATTTTGTTGTTGATTAATGAAATCATTTGTTTTATTATTATCAATATTATAGTTAAAATTATTTAGCTTTAAATTGGGTGATAACATTGATGCTGTGACAATTGTATTATGTGAATTTATTTGTTGTTGTTGTTGTTGTTGTTGTTGTGGTTCTGGTGATTTTCTTAACCATTCATTCATCAATACTTTTTTAGTTTTTGGAAATTTAAAACCAGGTGCTAATGGACCAACAGCAGCAGCAACAAGTAAACATGCTGATGATAATGGTGTTGATGGAGTTGAACTTTGTGAACTACTACTACTTGCACCACTATCACAAGTTGGACTCTTACATAATGGCGGTGGTGGTGGTGGCAAATGACATGCTGATAAATTATCATTTATATTATTATTGCCACCACTTGCAAGTGCAAGTAAAAGACCAGCAGCTGTTGGTATACTTGAGCTGTTGTTATTATCATTACAATTATTTATGTTAGATGAAGAATAAATATCATCATTATAAATTGATGATGATGGTTTTGTTGTTGATGCTGCTGCTGATGATGTTGTTGTTGTTGATGACGATAATGATGATAAAGGCAATACATTTGATTGTTGACGTCGTCTAACAAATGATGATTGTATTGATATATTATTATCATCATCATCGTTTGATGATAAATCAGAATCAGCTGAACTTAATCTTGATAAACGACTGTTTGATTGTTGCTGAGAACTTGTACTTGTTGTTCTTGAACGTCCTTTTCTTCTTCTTCTTCTAATTGGTCGTTCAATATTATTATGTTGTTTTTTATTTTGATAATTTTTCATTGAACTACTAATTTGATTTTGTCCATAAATTATTTTATCATTATTATCACTATTACCACCAGATTCTTTTCTCTGTTTATTTCTTGCTCGAACTTCTTTCTTTTTTTGTTCGGCTTTTTCCATTTTTTCAATACTTTTCATTATTGCTTCAAGTTTACGTTCTTCACGAGTTAATTTCTTTTTTGGATCACCTTTATTTTTGGACTGTGTTGACTTAACGGTCGTTGGTGTTGTTTCAGATGATAAATTTGAAGATATTTGTGTAGATATTACTGGTGAAACTTCTGCGCTTGTTGTTGTTTCTGTTGTTGTTATTGGTGATGGTTGTCTTGATACCGTTGTTGACATTGTCGTTGTCACCATCGTTGGTGGTATTGGTGTTGTTTTTGCAGTAGAAATTGTAGATAAAGCTGCATTACTTGATGGCTCTTCTGATGAAAATATAACTGATTTTTCTGACGTTGAATTTTTTACAGTAGATATCTCAGATTGTTCAGTTGGTATTTGTGACTCAATTTTACTATTATCTTTTGTTTTTTGTCGTAGTTCATCACGTAATTTTTTTGCTATTGTAACAGCACTTGATTCAACTGCAGTTTCTGTTGTTTGGCTATTGGATTGTATGTTTGAAATATTACTCGGACCAGCCGAGATACTGTCATTATTATCTTCAGATACTGTGCTTCTTCTACCACGACGTCTTCTTTCTCGGCCATCAGTTGGATTTTCGGTAGAATTTCCATTAGTTGTTGTTGTTAATGTTGTGGCTGTTGCTGCTGCTGCTGTTGACGTCGTCGTTGTTACTGTTGATGTTGTATTATTAACTTGACGAGAATTATTACCAATTTGATTAGATGAATTTGTAGAAACTTTACAAGTTCGTGGATTACCACATGCACAAGCTACTTGTAATAATGCATTTGTATTTGTATTGTTTGGTAATATATCGTGTTGTTCATGGCGAATTGTTATTTCTTCATTTTTATCAATTGTTTGTGTTGTTACAATATAAAGATGAATTGTACCTTTTTCAAGACAATGTTTAATTTCAGCATTTGGTGTACAACTTCGTCTTATAAATCTAGCATCATTACCATAAGTTCTAGTATCAACACATATTTCAGGACCATCACGTGGTAAACGATAAAAAAATACAAATGGACCAGGACGTTGAGCAATTTGACGACCTTGATGTGATGATTTATACTGTGTACTTAACATATATTTACCACGTAATTCTAAAACCAATGTATTTGGTGGTAAAAATATTGTAGCAAGTAAATATTTAAACACAACAATATTATTACTATTATTATGTTCACTCACACGACATTTATTATTTGTCATTGTACTTGTATTATTATTATTATTATTAATAATTGTTTTAAATTCATTATTATATCCACTATTTATTTTAATGCTTGATACTCTAGCACGTAATTCTGGACTATAATGATTTGTAACAGCATCTTCATATTGTTCAATCCATTTTCTAAGTGGTGTCATACTTGAACTCCATGAATCTTGATTATCTTCTTCACCATTAACACTTGATCTACGTTTATTTCTTCTTTTTCCTTGAGCACCACTATTACTACTACCACCACTACGTTTTGATGTTATTGCTGCTGCTGCTACTGCTGCTAATGCTGGTAGTGCTGCTGTTATTGATGATGTTGGTGTTGTTGCTGCTGACACAGTTGTCATATCTTTTTTTCTTCCTGATGTATTATTATTATTATTATTTTGTCGTGAATTTTTATTCAATGTATTTGGATAATTATTATTAACAGCAGAATTATTATTTTCATTAATATTATTCAAATTATTACTACTATTATTGTTGTTATTGTTTAAACGACGATGTTGTACGGGATCAGATTTTCTTCGTGATACATTTTGTTGTTGTGGACCAGAGCGTTTTTTAACATTTGTTGAATTAACTGGTGTTGTATTTGTACCAGCATCAGTATCAGCTGAACTTGTTGATGATGCATCTTCTGATAAATCAGAATTCATTAATTCTTCACGTTTACGCATTTGTATGGTACGTGCACGTTGATGATCAATTCTACGTGGTTCACATTGTTCACATGAATATTTTTCTGGTATATTTGATCTATCAATACCCATACAATCAACATGTTGCCAAGTAAAACAACGATCACAACAAATCATATAACCATCATCATGCTCAAAACCACATATACAACGTGTTATACTATCTTCATCATCACCTTCACCCTCTGGTGCAGTATCTGTTTCTTCACCTTCTGGTTCAATATCACGTCCTGCATCACTGCTAACAGCACTTGTTGCATCATCTTCAATTTTTGCACCATTTGATTTTACTACACCTGAAGAAAATTAAATATATGATGTTATTGTGGTTTAGTTTTTTTTTAAATATATTTACTTGTTTTTTTATATTAAATTAAACAATTTACCTGGATTATAAACAAATGGTTGATGAGAAAATGTTGATGAAGTTGCTCCATTGGTTGGCTGTTGCTGTTGTTGTTGTTGTTGTTGCTGCTGCTGTTGCTTAACTGGTGATACTGAGACTGGAGTTTTTGGACGAGGTGCTCCATAGTTATGGTCTTGAAGAACAAACTGGAGACACTACAATTAGACATATTTTTTTTTTTTTTTTTTTCATAGTCAAACCATGCGTTTATTAAAAACACTTGGAATATTATAGTCAAGAAAAACAAATAAATATAGAATAAAATTAAAAAATAAAAATTTACCTCATGTGGAAGAAGAGTCTTACGAGTTGTATCAGCAAAATTAAGTTCTCTTTTAACATCACTATGTTTATTGAGTATAACATCTTGTTTGTCTGGTATAATATTACATTTTCTCTCAATATTTCTTCGAGTTTCTGGTGACAATGATACATGAGAAAATCGTTTAGCTTTATTTGGTAATTGTGAACTTTGTGTATTTAAAAGCTGTGATTGCTGAGGATTATTATTTTGTGATTGAATTTTAATATTTTGATTTCTTTGTAATATATTTGATGGATTTTTAGTTTGTAGAATTAAATTTTTAACATTTGTTTTTGTCATGTGTTCATTACTAGCAACACTTGCTGCAACAGCAAGAGTTTTTAATGGATTCATATCAGTATTTAATGATGTTTTAATACCAGTTATTTTTTTAGATAAACGTAATGTATTGTCTTGTTGTGGTACTGATGGTAAAAAAGTAATTTTTTGTCCACTTTGTTGTATTTGATAACATTCTCTTGGAATAATATTATTTAATGATTGATCATTTGATTTTGATTTATCTGTGTTATTATCAATTGATAATTTTAAAGAATTCATATCAGTATTTAAAGATGTTTTTATTCTTGTTGTTTTTTTACCAGGATAAGAGAATTTATGATCTTGTGTTAATTTTTGTGTATTTTGTTTTTTATAATCTTTACATTCTGAATCATTTGACTGATAATCAATTTGATCTAATGATTGTGGACTGTCATTAAATGCAGCACTTATAAGAGTATCAAGTGATGACATATTTGAATGTACTGATGTTTTAATTTGTGTTGATCTTTGTTGACCAGAATATACTGTTGTATCTTGTTGTGATGACAGACTTGAATGTTCATTTGAATCAGTTGTTTTTTTATTAGCATTAACAGCAACACTTGATGCATTTGAAGTTTCAAGTAAATTTTTATTTGATGAACAATCATCAGATGATGATATATCATCAACTGTTTTACGTATTACTTGTTGAATAATTTGTTGTTGTTGTTGCTGTTTAGAATCATTTGATTGTGAATTTTCAATTGTTTGATTGTTACTTTTTGTTATCCAAAACTGTTGTTTTGGTACTGAATTATTTATTATTTCTTCATCATCTTCATCATCATCATCATCGTCATCATTATCAACATTGTTTCCATCAGTTGTACGTTTTGTAACTGAATTAACTTGACCAGTATCTTTACGAATTATTTGTTTTGGTGATGAATTTACAGCTAATGGCTGATTAACAACATCAACAATTTGTATACTTTGATTATAAGCACCTTGTAATTGTTGTATAACTTCAGCTTGTTGATTTTTTGTTAAACTTGCTGTTGGTGTTTTTTGAGAAACTGGTTTAACATTAATTTGTATATTATCATTTGTATTTTTAGATGTATTTATTTTTAATACCAATGGCTGTTGTTGTTGTGATGTATTTTTAATATTTCCTTGTACTTTTTGATTAACTGATAATGCTGTTATTGTTTTATTACCATGTATTTGTACAAGCTGTGGATGATTTAATTGTTGAAATGTAACTTGATGTGTCTGTGGTGTTCCTTGTTGATTTGTACTTATTAAAACAGGATTTTTATTATCTTTTTTAATATTTAATAAATTAGTATTATTAATATTTAATTTTTCAACTTGTTGTCCACTTGTATCTGAATTTTTAACAATTATTTTTGTTGTTGTTTGTTGTTGATTATCAGTAACTTTTGAATTACTAATAACTCGTTGATTTTTCATTGGAATTTTTTGTACTACACCAGTTACAGAATTATTTTTATTAATAATTTGTTGATTACCCTGTAATGTTGTTATTGTTTTTTGTGGAATTATTATTTGTTTTTGGGTTATTATTGAACTTGTTGGTAATTGAACTTTATTATTATTTGAACTATTACCACCTACCATTTGTATTGCATCTATTTGTTTTTGATTAGTTGTTGTTATATCTTTTGACGCAGTTGTTTTAATATTTTGTAAATTAGCTGATGTTAATTGACTGACACTTTGAATGACATTTGAATTTTGGCCTATTTGTAATTTTGTTGTAGTACCATCTTTAAAAGTTATCATTTGACTATTGACTGGTGTCGTTGTCGATGTCGTTGTTGTTGTTGTAGTTGTTTGTACATTATTTGAGGCTAAAGTTTTTGCTGGAATTTTATGAATACTTGATACTGTTGTTGTTGCTTTAACATTTGTTGCAGTTATTATTTTTGACTGAGCAGTACTAGATTGAACAATTGTTGATGTTGTTGGTTGTTTATTGACTGCTTGTGAAGTTGTAGTAGTTGTTACTTGCATTTTTGAAGCTTGATTTGTCGAATTTCCAATTGATTGTTGCTGTTGTTGTTGTTGTTGTTGTTGTTGTTGTGCTGCTATAAATGAACTAGGAACTTTATGAGTTATTAATCTAGTTACAATAGCACTATTACTTTTATTTTGAAAGCTTTTTTTTGTTGATGTTGTTGCATGAACAATTTTTGTATTTTTAGGTAACATTGTTACAACATTAGTGCATGTTAATTTATTATTTTTTGTATATACAACAGTTGCTTTTTTATTAATACCAGAACTTGTTGAATTATCTGATTGCATTTTAAGATCTTTTACAAATTGAATATTTAAATCACTTATGGAGGTTTTTTTTTTAATAATTTCATTAATTCCATTTCCACATATACCTGAAAATTTTACTTGTTTTTTTTCTTTATTTATATTATCATGCTCCACTGATGTTGTTGATGTTGCCTCAGGTGGTAATGGAGTAGGCAATGGTGGCGGTGATGCTACTGGTGGTTGTGACCCAAAGGATCCACACCCTCCAGCTGCTCCACCAGTTAATTTTATAACTGACTTAGTCGACGTCTTGGAGGCTTTTATTTACTTTTTTATTTATATAAATTTTTCAACGGCAATAATTTTTCACGCCGTTTATTTGTTTTTTATTTTTTTTTCACTCAAAAGCTGCTGTTGCTGCTTTTTTTTAGATATTTTATTTAGTTTTTTAAGCACTACAAAATTGCTATTTGAGAGATGTAGTCCGCATACTGAAAAATATGAAAAGATAAGACAATTATTACATTGTGAAAGCATAGAATTATTATAATTTATTTTTTGTTAAAAATAAACCTTAAAAGATTTGGTTTTTTTTTTTTAGAAAAAAACTTATTAATAAATCAATTAAAAATCATTAAAAAGATTTTTTTTTTTTTGCGTTGTGAAAGAATAATAATGATAATTTTATAGCATAAATATTTGTGAAGGATTTTGTGAGGACAAAAAGAGTAAGTAGAAAGAATGGCAAATTAAAAAGTTTAAAAAAAAAGAAGTAACATCGTAATAAAAATATACACTGGGATAGGAGGCCATTGTGACTGTAGAGAGCTAAAGATTTTATTCAAGGTTATCCACTCTCTTGTTGGTTGTAAATAAACTGATACAAACACCAGTGATTTAATTTGACAATGGATATTTTGGTACTTGTATAAACATGCTGTTATTTTATCAATAATTTACTATACATTTTCTACATATTAATAATGTAGAAAAATTAAAATAAAAAACACAATAAACAGCCATCATCTTTTTTGTTTGTCAAGAAACTTTTGGCCAATTGTTGTTTGTTGTTATTCAATCATGTCATTAATTTATTTATCTATTTTTCTAGTTTTATTTATTTCATCTTTTGCTGTCAACAAACTGTCGACATTCAGCTTGTTGTAAATTTTGATTATTGCGCGTCAATTTGTGTCTCTATAAAGCCTTTTTATGCATCCATTTATTTAGACTTGGTTTTCAATTTTTATGTGAAAAATATTGTTAACAATATTAACAACAATACCTGTGACAATAAAATATATTTATAAATGCTCATTATTTATTGATAACAATTAAATTATGTAAATTTACATATAAAAATAATAATAATAAAGATAATGTTGTTGTCATTTTGAATATTTTTTAAATGCATTTTTCATCTGCTAAAACTTTTCATCTTGGAGTAATAAAAATGTATGTATTCCATATGTTTGTGTACTAAATTATCAAGCAATTATCAATAAAATAAATAATTTAATTACAAAAAAAAAAAAAAAAATAATATTTACATAAAAGTTTATATTGTATTTTTTTTTTTTTTCATATGCAAAATTGAAAGAGGCAGTTTGATTATTGATGATTATTTATTATAGCAAATTGTGGGATATGAAGTTGGTCGATAGTATCATAAACTTTGGCACCGAGTGCAATAATTGAGAGAGAAAATAATAAAAAAAAAAAATTACGAGAGAGATAGGTCGTTTACTTGGAGTTGCGCATTAATATTATGTGTATATTTTGTATCACAGAAACATTCGCGCATGTTTTGTATAATTTGTTGACATTGAGACTAACCTAACGTTATATTTTTTCCAAACACAAAAACTAGATACACAATATATCATATTATCAATAAAAAAAAAAATTAAAATTGATAAGAAAACTAGTAAACATATTTAAAACAAAAAAAACCTTGGATTATTTTTAAGTATGTTATTTACTCATTGTTTACATAAATATTAAAACTGAAAAAAAAAATTATTTTATAAACAATAAAAATATGTAAAATAATTTGTTTATAATTTTATTATAAACAAATAAATAATTGAGTCATCAAAAAAAGAAATAATCTTTTTTTTTTTTTAACATTATTATTTTTTTTTTTTTGTCGTTTAATTGTTTGAGATGTTAAAATAATGAGTAACAATTAGAAACGGATGTATGAAGTATGATACAAAGTGTTACAGAGAACAAAAGGTGGGCAAATTGAATAATCTTCATATTGAAATATTAACTTTACACATTGCATAAATTGTGATAGATAAAAAAGAAGTTTTAACATATAGAGAAAGGGATTTGCAAACTGGACGGGTCAAAAAAATTATAAATCGTAAATTGCAATATGCTGGGGGAAAGATGTAAAAAAAAAAGTAAAATAATAATAAAAAAACACGAAGAAAAGGTAACAAGCAGTAACCAATAAAATGGCCGCTGCATCATTAGCGCCACCTGGATGAATTTTTCTTCATTCCCGCCGGGATAGACAACATTTTTTTTTCTCTCTTTTTTTTTTTTTTTTTCATTCATTTTGTTGCAAATAGCTTTATAAATATGAATATGCTAAAAATATACATGCAAATTAACATTTATTTAACCACAAAATCCAACAGAAATAAACAAAAAAATATAATTAATTTGGCATTTTTTTTTTTTTTGTTAAAAAAACTAAAAAAATACATCCTTGTTATTATTTTTTCAGGCACCATAACTATTGACGATAATAAAATAAAAAAAAAAAAATTATTAACAGTAAATAGTTTATAACTTAATAAATATTAATTGTATAATTAAAAAAAATTCTAGTTGTTTGTTTAGATTAAATAGAAAAAAAAATGAAAAAAAAAAAAAAAAAAAAAAAATTGTCTAGGTTGCTCGTGTTAATAAGCAATTTTTACAACACCATTTAAAATGATTAATAAAAATTTAATAATTTTAATTTTAATGTATTTATCAAGTACTACTATTACTTTAAATTTATAACCACAAAATATTATAAATAATGTTAAGTAAATTATTGTCACAACACGAGTTGATAAAACAAAAACGTCGTCGTTTCGTTTTAGGGTTATTTTTTTGATTGACTAAACTACGTCGAGATATTGTAACCTCCAATTGTAATTTTATTGATAATTATAATCAACGAAATAAATGAAGCATGATTGGTTAATTAACTGTTTTTCATAATTGTATACAAATTTGAATGTTAAAATGTTAAAAAAAAAAAAAAATCATCATCGATTGTATGATGAAAAAAAAATTTACTTAAAAATTAATGGAATATATAGATATATAAATAAATAATCATCAAGCAATTTGATGTTTGCATGATACTTGATTGGTTAGAATAACTTGGATAAATAATATTAGCAATTAAATAATTAATAATGATTTATAAATTAAATTGAATAATAAACATTGTAAATTATTGTGTCTGCTTACCTCAATGTGACAGAAATACAGAAGCTCATTTTAAACTTTGATGTAAACACAATCATTTTTATAACAATTATTCACCACGGCATTAACAATTGAACAGTTTAAACAATTTGTTACATTACACACGGTTGTTATAAATTTTTTTTAATTATATTATGTTATTGTATTTAATGTTGAACACGATAAAACATTAAACTCTTTGTAAAACATTCGTCGAGAACTAAAGATGGCAGCCATTCTTCTAATAGGTACAAACCAAAGGTTCACATCCACGGACTCATACCTAACGTAGCCTCGAACCAGATAACTTCCGTCGTCCATCTTTAAGCGCCAAAATTCAAAATTATTATTAAAATTTTGTTTAAAGAATTTTGTTTATTTAAAAATTATTAAATATTCATTATTTATATTATTTCAAGTGTTTTTATTTAATTATTATTTAGAAAATTAACTATTAATCGATTGCTGAGTGAATTTTTTTTACAGTTAAAATTTAGTTACATAAATATTTGTTATAAATTTATTTTAACCGTATTTTTGATAATACTTTAATAAAAACATATAACTGAAAGTTAGCACTTAATTTAAATATAAAAAATAAAGAAAAAACTAGAAATATTTTATCACTAGGGCGGTGAAATATGGCAGCAATTTTTTTACCGACAGAAAAAATAGTTAAAATTTTAGTCGTTAAAAGACACTTGCATCTTTTGTCGGCCATTATATCTCATTCACCCCCTTATGAAGGTGGTGATTCTTGTACATGCTTATGATTCATGACCATAAGCAACAAAAGTGTGTGTCAGAGATTAATTAAAAAAGCAAATATTATCGTCGTTAAAAAAATATATTTGTTTCTATTAAAAAGTTTATTTTTTTAATGTAAAAAATATACATTTATTGATGAATAAACATTATTGGTATTTAAGAAAATTTTATTGTTGGTTTTTTAGTAATTTAAATTTGGCTCTTTTTTTGGCCCTCTATAAAATCCAAAATGGCCCCCAACGGCTCCCTCAGCGCCACATTATGGCCCTTTACCGACCAGATCATCTGGCAACTCTAGTGTGTGTATGAAGACTCCTGGTCTCTAGTCTTCATAAGTGTGTGTTAATAATTTTTTATTTTACAAATCCACGTGTTGTCAATTGTTGAAATTGGAGCTTAAAATTGATTTTATTGTTAAATAAATAAATATAATGGGTGAAATTAAGCCAAAAAAGGATGAAGGTGAAGATGCACCAGATGCTGAAGGTAAAGAACTCAGTTATGAAGATAAATTAAAAAATTGCAGTCAAATTGCTGATCCAATGGCCAATAAAAAATTAACCAAAAAAATTTACAAACTCATTAAAAAAGGTATGTTAATTGAAATATAATAAAAAGAAAATATAAAAGCAAATAATTTTAACTAATTATTAATTTATTTAGCATCAAAACAAAAAACCTATTTGAGAAATGGATTGAAAGATGTACAAAAACATCTTCGTAAAGGTGAAAAAGGGTATGTATTTAATTTTTATGATCTTCAAGTGACTTCCAAACGTGATAAATTTTAATTATGTTTTTTGTTTTTTTTTTATAGAATTGTTATATTTGCTGGTGATGTATTTCCAATTGAAATAATGTGTCATTTACCAATTGTTTGTGAGGACAAAGACATACCACATTGTTATGTACCATCTAAACAAGATATTGGCACATCAATGGGAGTTAAACGTGGTAGCTTGATGGTTCTCATCAAAGAACATGATGAGTACAAAGATTTGTTTGATGAAGTCAAGGATGGCATCAAGACACTTGTTCCAAGTCATTTTTAAATTTAATCATTGATAAACTATCTACTAATAAACAATAAACTGTAAAACTATTTCATTTTATATTTTTTTTTTAAAATAAAGAAACGAAAAAATGAAAAACAAAAATAAAAATTACAAAAAAGAAATTGTACTTGATTTGTCTTTTTATTATTTGTTTTATTATTTCTAATTAGTTAAATATCAGCTCGTGATTTTTAATTGTTTTTTTTTTAAATAATATCTGTCAATTATTTCAACTTCAAAGAGAATTTAATATCAACAGTAAAAATACTTTACTGTCTATTTTTGATTTTAATAATACACCTGTAATGCAACAAAGAGCCATTCTCTCATTTGGTGTCGTCATTATATTTTTAACAACTATATTTTTGAGACGAAAATGTTATTCCAGTTGATATTTAAAATAATTATAATTATATATGTATTGATATCTCCATACTCGATAACGAATTATTTTAAACGCTATATAATTATTGCTCGTTAGCTGCACACAATTAACTTGAATAATCTATTTATTCTATTTTCCTTTTTTTTCGTAATTATACATTGAAAAAAAACAATTATTTTCACTCGCAATTTTTATAAATAATAAATAGTAATTGGTATATTGATTATTACTAATTTGAGTTAATCATGTGCCGATAAAAAGTTATAGATTTTAATATAAATTGGTTATTTATGTGCCCGAAATGCGTTAATTTTTCATAAGCTATTTTTTAACTTATCATACTCTTAAATAATATTGATCTTTTAGAAACTATTTTTTAGAAAGATTTTTTTTCGATAATGAACTTTCATACATCAATAACAAGACGAGTAAATGAAACTTATCAATGTTTTCATCTGGGTAAAACTTGACAAAAAAACCATTTATCTATTATTTATTTTTTATATACCCCAGAAGCACGTATCCAGACAATTGAGACAAGGATCACACGTTATTTGTTTACAAAATGCTGGAAAATCCGCTCCTTCGCCCGTCTCCAAAGTCGGATGTGCTGTATGGCACCACATATTCAAGACACCCATGCATCCTGCCCAACATTTTTGGTTTTTACATCCGAATTTATCGCTGCATGATCTTTTCTCACGACTTATTTCGGTAGTATAACTGCCATTATAATTTGTTGGCAATGGATTGACAAAAAATATCAAATTAAACTCCAATATTATTACGACCAGCATCAACAAATTTTTCATCATCTGAAACATTGATTAGACAAAAATTTTAAAATTCAAAAATAAAAAACTTGTCATTATTTACCTTGTTTAGCGCGTATGCTTATTGTTATTTAGA
>JAPYYR010000747.1:0-23350 GCA_030523065.1 Aphidius colemani
TCTGCAGTTTAAAAATGTTGAGAGACAAATTACAACGGTTTTCGCCATAATAAATACCACAGGATTTCCATTGTTATGGTAATCAAAGATTTAATTAATCCTCAGAACACTTGAGTACTAAACACACATATATGTATATACATATTTGTTTCATGTATTTTGTAGGTGTAAATTTATTTATGTATATTTTCGTGGCGTATATTCTACCTTAATTATTATCGCTTGAGTTTCATGCTGTAGCTAGGAAAGCGCACTGGATAAATTCCAAGGACTCCATAGAATAAAACAGCTAAAATAATTATACTATAAATTATAATTATAATAATTTAAAGTACATCATAAAATTCCATGTTCATTCTATAATTTAATTGTTGAAAAAATTTTTTTTCTCAAATTTTAATTGTCAAAAAAAAAAAATAAACAAAAATTTTAATTTATAAATTTTTAATTAAATAATTTAGTAATTAATTTTTTGATACCATGTTGAGCTTTGAATATAAAAAAAAAAAAATTATTAAATAATGAAGTTTCTCAATTTAACATTCAACATGTTGCATTTTAATTGCAACGAAAAAAAAAATCAAAATTTATTGTTTATTTTTAAGAGACAAATAATTGTTGAAGAATTTAAGTTTAATGTCGGTATTTTATATGTAAAAACTACATATAAATTGATCGTAAATTATATTTATTATATATGTGTGTCAATTGAGTTTTGTTAATTTTGTTAAATAAGATAAATTTAATTTTATCAAACCTCTGTGAGGACAAAGTTTTTGATGGAAACTTGTCCACTAAAGTTTGAAGTTCTCTTCGCTTCGTATTTTACCTTGATCTATGTATATATGTGAACTATAAAACTATCGTCTGACCTGTGTACGTAGATATATTGATAAAGGTAACCAGCCACACTTACCCTGCTTTCCTGAAAAGGTTAACTCGGGTCAATTTTACGCTTTTGTTGGTGCGAATAAAAGTAGCTCACCTTTATCTCTGTGGGTTTTACTGATATAGATATTTAATCACCAACGGCTTTATTTTTTTTTATTTCCACTATTTTATCCATTTATAAATATATTTTTTTTTATTTATATTTTTATTATTATATCAAGTTTCTATCAATTTTTTTTTAATATGAGTTTATCAGTATTTAAAATGAAACATGAGTTTTCGCGAATTGTTAAAATTTAATTAAAACGTCATGTCAATTATTTATTTTTTATTTATATAAATTTCCAATTTATGTAACGAAAAATACTGTTGTTTTATTGTATTGTATTTTTTTTTTTGTGTTACAATTTTGTTTGCACATAATATTCAAGTAGTCTGGTTTCATTTGGTATTTGAAATTATTTTTAAATAAAATAACTGATGTTGAAGGAATTTATTTAGTATATTCGTAATATTTTTATATAAAAATATATATTAAAATTTCATTTGATTTCTATTCAATGGAAATAATAATATTTTACTAATATTTTCCTCTAAAGCTAAAGAGCATAACAAATAAATAAAATTTTAATTCGTAATTTTTATGAAATAAAAATTCTATATAAATGATTTTTTTTTTTTTACTTTTTTAAATTATTATTAGTTTATATTTGACTTTATTATTTTTTCATTATATAAGAATCTATATTATGCCCATTATCAAGATCTCAAAGTTTTTTCATTACAAAAGTCTATTCAACAAAAATTTTTATTTATTCATTATAATTTGTAATTATTATTTATTTATTCCATTTTTTTTTTTTAATACAATTTTTATTGTTATGAAAGTTTTTTTTTTAAATGAAACCTACAATATGATTTATAAATTCTATGAACTATTAACAACTACGATTTATTATTCATCAAAATTTATTATTCTTCTACAAAAAAAAAAAACATCATTACAATTAATTTGCCTGTAAAAAAATAATTAAAAAAAAAAACCATCAAATTATTATTGAAAAAAAGAATTAAAATTTGAATTTAAAAACTTTGATTTTAATTTTTGTGATTTTTAAACATTAATGGAATAGTTCATATCAGTTTAAATCGACAAAATCAATAAATACAAATTCCCAGTATACAAATAATGCATTTTGTCATTAAAATTTTATAATTTTTAAATTTTAAATTTTTCTGCTGATCAAAAATAATGCAAATGAATGAAATATGTATAATACGATATCTGATAGACCTGATAGACAATTGGATTAAGTATTTTACCAATACAATAAAAAAAGTACCTGCAAAGTACATATAGTTAAACAAAATTCTGTAGTAAAGGAAATGGTTTTGGGGTGTGCCCAAAGTTAATATAGAGGTGCGTCCTGTATAACAAATTTTCTATATAGAATTTACTGTCTTTTGCATTAACATTATTATATATACCAACATGTATTAGGTTCATCTATGTACATGTACACTTTTGTAATCAACTGATGCTCAAACTCTCTCTCTATATGTTCATACATGTACACTCAGTGTAATCTTGTATCTGTAATAATATACAAACACACACTGTAATCACAAACACATTTATTAATACAAAGACCACAAATGTGTGCCACTAATTCCTGCAATCCCTCGTTTTATTATTGAGCTAAGAAGTCAAACACCCTGATCCACATCATCAATCAACCAACCTATTTAGCACATTCCAATTACTTCGATACATAAAAAATATAAATAACATTTTTTTTTTCTTCTTTTGTTTACTACCAATTAACGTAATTTTTTTTAACTCAAATATTTGACATCATAAAACAAAGTTTAAGTAAATAATAAAAATTATATTTCCAAATTAAAAATCATAAATATTTTTATTCAATTTAATTAATTATTCGTGTAATATTTATTTTACCAAAATAAAATAATATTTATTTTACCAAAATGAAATAATATTTATAGACAGAAAATATAATCAAAGGATTTTTAAAAAAATTACATTTACAGCTGTGGAATATTTTAATAAATGATATGTGAGATTTTTTTATTTTTATTTGACTTTCATTTCATGTTTGTTTGGAGTTAAATTTTTTTTTTTTTCCTTTTTAAATCACTCAAGAATATCTTATTTCTGTTGCTTTTAGTAGTGGTTGTATTTAAATATATGTTTTTATATTTTTTTTTACTTTTTTAATGTAAAAAAAAAAATGCATCATCATTACGTAAAAAAAAATTAGACAAAAAAATAAAATAAAATAAATTGTAGACTTCAAAGTAAACTCGATTGATAAACGTATTTGGATTATTTGTTTTTCAGTGTAATGATCGTTTGAATGTTGCTTATTACCTAATTTTTTAACCTTTGAAATGAGTATATTTTGTAAGTTTGTATTTCCCAGTTGTATAAAATAAATCTTACATTGAATTTAATTTAAATTACCTTCAATCTTTGTGAGGTTATTTTCCCTCAATAAAAATAGCGTACATTATGTTTTCAAATTAAAAAAAGTACTTAGATCTCAGATAGCTACATATATTTGCAACATAGAATTTTATATATATATATTGAGAATCAGTGAGAGAGATTATCTTATATAAACTCGAGAAAATGTAGAAAAAGTAGTAAAGATCAGAGTCGAGTCAGACCCCATCACGAAGCTCCGTACACGCACCACTTTTTTTTATTATATACCATATAAAAAAATATATATAAAAAAAAAATTTTAAAACCCTTACGTAATTGCATTTTTATGTATAATTATTCCATGTTTTATATTTTATCATTTACATCACATTTATAATATAAAAAAGTTCTTTTATTTTCACGTAAAATTCATCATAAACTAAAAATTTCAAATAACTATTTCATTATAATTTCTTTTTTAATACATACATTATAATTAATATGTATATCAATTAATACCGTAATTAGTTAATTAAAAAATATGTTATAATAATTTACAAGACAATATTCAAGAAAACTAATCAAACTTTCTTACAGTAAAACTAAATCAATTTTCAAAAGTTAAAATTAAATTTTACAAGTTAAATGTATATAGTATGTTTTTTTAGTTTTTTTGTTGATTTTGTTTGATGTAATTAATAGTTTTATATGAATTAAGGCAATTGCAAGTTGTGTGAAATAAAAAAGAACGAAAAAAAAACAATTAGACATGAGAAGGTAAAATGAATAGGCCAGTTGATAATAAATTTAATTCAAATTGAAGCTTTCATTGTCAGCTGCAATTAAATGATATTTGTGTTATATATATATCTACAAATGTGTATAGATCTATATATATATATATGTATATGAAATATTGGAAAAACAATTATGGCATTTGGATTATTTCATTGTTCATTGAACGTTGCAATTCGTTCATTTTGCTTCTCACATTTCTCTTCATTGAATTCAAGCTGTGGTGTAGCAAAAAAAAATTCATAAAAAAATTTGATAAATCATAAAACGGATTTGAATTTCGCTACTATAATAAAGAGCAAATGTGAATTGGATATATTGAGAGCTTTTCACTATTTTCTATCAAAAAACTATTACCATTATTCATATTGAATAGACATAATCGTCTTTCATTGTCATATCAGCTAAGCACACAATGAGTTAATCAAAAAAAACCATAAAAGTTCATAAAAATTTAATTATAAAATTTAATAATTTTCATTTATTTATTCTTTGTTTACAAATTAATTATAACAACATAAATTTCGGTATTTTATACAAATTTATTTGAATTCAAAATTGAAAATGAAAAAAAAAAAAATTTAATCAAACTCAAATTAAATTTTGTTTTCAATTTATCAAATTATTTTTTCAATTTTTCTTTTGATAATATTTTCATTTTTTATTTTTAATTCAATTCAATTGCAATTATTTATTAATTATTTTTTTCAATTGAATTTTATTCATATAAAAAAAATTTATATGAAGGAAAAATCAAAGTTAAAAAGTTATTCAATCAAAATGCATGATTGAAAAAATTTGTTTCATTTAATACACAAATAGTTAATGAATTTGATTGAAAGATTTTTTTTAATTAATAGATGCATGTGGGTGTGTGTGCTGGTTTAAATTTGATGTATGTTCTGTCATGACTGTTATTGATGCTTGTCTTGAGTGTTTATGAACAAACAGTTGACGCTTTTCGTAGCCTGTTCAAATATTTGTCATGTTGTGAGTTGTAAACACTGCTGATGTTGCTTTCGTGATATTTTAAAATCAAACCAATCTTCTTCTTCGATGCACACACCAAAAGACCTGATGCATTAATCAATTTTTCGATTAAAAAAACACTTATGATCCTTCCAGCGAAATTAAAATAAAACTTTTACTTTTATTTTAATAATAAAATAATTACATATTTTTTTGTCCTGATTGTTTGATGAATAGAAAAAAATTATTTATCTATTATTGATAATAGACAACAGGAATTAATTTTGAATTAAATTCATCGTTAAATCAATAAAATTTAATTTTCATATGTAAACAAATGAAGTTGTTTAACTCATTGAGAAAGATAAATACGTTTTCGATTGTCCATCCCAATACATCAATTTCAATCTTGAATAGTTCCAATGTATATTTTGCAAATGCCACAGGATACAACAGAGAGATGATAGGAAAACTAGGGAGGTTATAAACCAAGCGTTTATATCAACGCTTGAGAATACACATGGAAAGGGTTGCTAATTTACTTGTGGTGTACCTCTGATTTTCAATATCCTGCTTAAACAATTGATCCACATATATATAACATTTATTTATAAATACAATACATATTGTTTATAAATTTTTTTTTTATTATTTGCACATGACAATGTTTCATTAGTTTTAATTTAAATAAAAAATTCTTTTCAGGAAGCTCTTGGTGGAGAGCCAGTCACAGATGACGAAGTGGACATGAATTGGTCGTCCAGATGGTCGCCATTGCGGATTATAATTTTCATTTTGCTCAAATGTGGTAAGTTTATTAAATTCAAATTAAATTAATATATGATAATTGTTTTTAGTCAAAAGAAAAATCTATTATTTCATTTATTTTTTTTAAATAAATGTGTTACAAGTTATTTTTTCATTTACAAAATATAAAAAAAAAAAAAACAAATTCGTATCGATGTAAAATATGAGAGGAATTATTTAAATATATAAATCAATTTTTTATATTTATATATATGTATAGTAAAATAGATGTGTTATGTCAGAATGTGAGGAAAATATTTTGCAATTTATACGAAATCATTTGATATATTTTCTGGACTAAAGAATTTTTGCATGTCATGAAAATGATATAGGTATGTTGAAAGATTTTCCGTTGTGCATAAATTTTATTTATTTATTTTTTATATTGACAATATATTTATTGTTTTATAAATAATATA
Source organism: Aphidius colemani (assembly GCA_030523065.1). NCBI lineage: Eukaryota > Metazoa > Arthropoda > Insecta > Hymenoptera > Braconidae > Aphidius > Aphidius colemani. The sequence continues at coordinate 6,331 of JAPYYR010000747.1, forward strand.
TAAATAATTATTATTTAAACACAAAAAACTTGTTCAAAATTTATTTATTTGGTCGAGTAAAAAAGCTCAAATCTGCTTTTATCTTTAAAAATAATTGTTATTTTACTTTTATCTTTGATCTGATTAAATGTCATACAGATAAATTCAATTATCAAGTGAGAAAATAATTGTTAAAAAATTATCAAAGTTAGTACAGTCTTTTTATTGGATTTGAGTGACTTGAGAAATTAAAATAAAATAACTAAAAGAAGCTTCGCGGAAAAGCGTTGGTAATATTATAGTTGAGTTCAAAAAAGATAAGGGAAAATATACCCTGAGGTATAACAGAAAGAAACAAAGCACAAAGTTTTAATGACCACAGGCGCAATAGAGACCGAATAAAATAAATAAAAATACAAAAAAATAATCAGAGAGAAATAAAAGTGTTAAAGTCAGTTGGAACAAAACATAATAATGCGAATTCGAAGAAAATTTTTACCTTTGTTTGATTATTTTTTTTCAACTCAGTACGTTGTATATTGTTTTTGAATATAATTTTGTAAACCCGAAAAATCATTCTTTTGTCGGCTAAAAAAAATATTAATAATTTATAAAAATTATTAAAATAAATATTACATAAAATATTTTTTAAAATTATCAAAGTTGATATTCAAAATGATGAATCTACAATCCTTGACCCACAAAATCTTGAATATTTTTTCACAACGGAGCTTTTTTTTTTTTGTGATTAAAAGACTTTTGGCGCTTTTATTAATGTCATATAGAAATTTTGAGCATTGTGTCATTATATCCAAGCATCCAGTATTAGGGTTGCTCTAAAAAAAGACACAACCCTCTTCAATGTAATTCTTTTTGCCGCCTCTTGGCTCGGTCATACACAAAGTACTAAAGAATGGAGAAAAAAAAAATGTAGTCGACCTCAACGACCTGCAAAAAAGCCTCTTAGTTTTTTATTTTTTACAAGTTTTTTTATTCTTCTCATCGTCTTGTCAATGTATAGAAATTTTATTGTTTTTTTTTTTCACATTGTACAGCAACATTTTTTATATTTCGACTAAAACATATATTTTTTATGTAATACTGTGCGAATAAATTTTACAATCGTCGCTGTTGTAAGGGTAAGAAAAATTTTATCGATTGAAAAAAATATACGTTTTTATTATTAATTAATTTATTTTTTTTAAATAATTTTTATTTTATAAAATACAAATTTGCATAACTATATTCATATATTTTTCAATGAAGACGTTTGTCATTTGTGAATTTTTTACCTCAAAATAATTTTTATTTTCTCGAGTAATAATAATAATTCAATCTCGGTTTAAAATTGAATAGAAAAAAAAATGCATTAAATCAACTTTTCTTTTTTTAAAAAGTTTTTATAAGAGTTAAAAAAATTTCTATGATTGCAATCTTGATAATTTATTGGATAAATGTTGAGTAAGGTGTAAACATTGTGACACCTGGATAACGACCAGTTTAGTTCACTCCATTTGATGAAGAAAAAAAACGAACAAACAAAAAGAAAAAATTATATTAAAAAAAATGTAGTTAAAAAGTTTATAAGATTCTCGACCTATTTTTTATGTGACTTAAAAATTTTCTTATTTAGATGAAGGAAATTTTTTTATCTTATACTTGAACATTGTTGAAATTAATTTTATATTTTTTTTTTGTTAATTCAACTTTTTGAACTCTTATAATGTTGAAAAAAAATTGTATATTGATTTTTTTTTCACATTTTTTCTAATGAAAATTCATATTCAGCGTTGGAAATAAAATGTTATGTCGTTTTCTGATGTGGAATAATATTTTACGACTGGTTGACAAGTAATATTTAGTAGCATGTGTCACAAACATTCTGCAATGTCGTCAAATATATATTTCTCAGTAAAAGCCTTTACAAATAAAACAAACACAAATAATACGTAAATTTTATATTTTTTAATTACGTTAATTTACCTCATTACTAGAAAATTCAAAGATAAAAAATTACTTTATTTAGATTGTGTTATGAATGCGAGTTAATAATTTAAAGTTCAAAAATTACGATTATTCAATTCGATGTTTCAAATAAATTATCCTTTAATGATTTTAATAATAATTAATATTTTATTAACAATAAAATTGTCATGGCAACACAATGCATAGTATTATTAAAATTAAAAACTCCAAAAATTTATTTTTAATTAATTTTTTTTTGGCTTTATATCGATTTGTGTTTGTCTGTATATTTTTTTATGACATTTTAATTTGCTCAAAGTCGATGAGACGGTATCATTTTTCAAGTTGATCATGGATATTTATATACTCAAATTACCCATCGATATTTTATAGGGTTTCAACGATTTTTAGGCTTCATGATAATTTAAATCTCAAATTTTGAAATTAAAACAATTAATTGAATAAAATCCAGACAAATATATTGATAAACTATATTTTTTTAATCATTATATTTTTAAACATTTCTCATTTCATACAATTGTTTTTTATAAAATTGAATAGTACTTTCATCATAACTGTCAGATCAAATTATTGTAAAAAATTTATTCTCAACTTGATATTTTTTTTATCACTGAAATATACAAAAAATTTATCAAGATTTTCGTATTACATATTTTATTCTTTAATTTTTTTTTTCTCGTACAATGAAAAAGCGACCCTCGTATATTTTCAAATAATATAAATCCACGTGTAATGTTACCAAAGGGAATAACTTTTCTCTTGCAATTTGCACCTTTATTTATTTTATTTGATAAAGCAAGTCAATTATCGCAAGATATATTTTGCTTTTTTCTCAAAGCCAATGAATTACTATTTAGTAGTATTTTTATTATTATTATTTTCAATGTATCAATGCAAAATTTAGAGGGTTCGAGAATACCCAAGGGTGTAAAAAATAAAACAACCATGATAAATAAATAAAACCAGTCGGCAAAGTCTTGACCACAGTTACACACGTTTATGCTATTTCGATCAATACAATATCTTTTCATCATCATAATGAAAAATAAAATTAAAATTTCATATTAATGTTTATTTAACTTTGTATTTCAACTCACGAACGTAACATCAACTGAGTAGATTCTCTACATTTATTATTTCCAAGATAATAATTTATTAAGTTTTTAGATAAATTTTCAGAGCCTTTATCATTCATTTTATTATATTTTTTTGAATGTTAAATTGTACTTTTAATTTAATAATTCAATGATGAATACAACATGTTAATTATTATACTCGAATGAATTTAATTAATAAATATTTTAGTTGATCGATTGCACAATTGTGAGAACACATTAACATTCCAGTGGTTGATTTTGGCACTGTATGGTATTCAACATTTGGTCAGTCAGCATTGGTTTTGATGCAACATGAATGATTATTGTTCAACTCAATGTATATCTTTAGCACTGTTTCTGGCATTTAACATTACAGATTGCAACAACTGTCACCTCGACTGTTCCAGTTACATAAATTTACTGTATTATTTAGTGACCAGCACAGATATATTGACCATCTTTAATATTCACTGTAATATCTGCTGTTACTCTTTGGCTATTTTTATTCTTAAAATTAAAATTAACAACAAATTCAATATTTTTTATGTCGAAAAATTAAATTTGATTAAACTTTATTAGTTTAAATTGCAATGCGAATTTTAAAATACATTATTATTAATGAAAAAATAAAGTAATAAATTTATGAATTTAACATAGTAAAATGATATAAATATAAAAATTAATTTATTTTTTCATTTCATTTTCTCTTTCATCGATTTTTTATTTTTTTACCAATGATGTGCAAGGGAAATAACTATTTATCGGTTTTCACCAGTAACACAAGTGACCAAAAATTACTTTTAAATTTCATTTAATATTTATTACTATTTTTTTTATATTTATATCCTTCAACAATATTATGTCTGTTTTTTTTACTGAGTTTGTGGCAATTTTCTTGGACAAGATTTACTCTAAAAAAATAAAAGGATCACTGTATACGGTACATGAACAGAAAATACAATTTCAAGACATTTCCTGAAACGAGATTGTAATCATGAAGAAAAAAAAAATTGTTTAAGCTGAAAAATATATCAAATTTGTAATAAATTATTATTATTTTTTTTCGCTTTTTCTTGTGATTATAGTTTAAAGTTTTAAAATATCAATTTATTTCGTTTAATATTATAAATTTTGTTTTATTTATTTTTTTTTTTTTCGTATTGTAATTGTTGTACTAATTTATACATGGTAAAGCTGGTTATTATTTCTTACTTTAAAGCCACCAGTTGCTCCTCAATTTTAAGGTAGTTTAATTTTTTTTCTCAACTATTATACTATTTATTAAATTTACCAAGTAATTTTTTAAAATATGATAACTTTTTTCTATTCGATAACAAAGATTGATGTCTATTTGTGTGTGAAAAATATAATTTTAAATTAGTAAAATTTATTAATTTACTTTGCAGTAGTAATATTTTTTCTTTTTTTTATTTATGTCGAAATTTTTCTAACATTTTTATCTATCCACTTGATAAAAAGATAAACGTTAGTATAAACAACAGGATAATTAGGCTTTGATGACATGAGTGAAACGATTCCAACAACTGTTTGTGCTCTTAGAATAGGAGTACCACTGACACCCTGTAAAATAATTTTTTATTAATCAAGAATAACTCTCAACTTTTTAATTTAAATTTATCTATTTTAAATAATTACTTGTGTTATTTGAGACGTTGGTGATCTTGGTATTAAACAATGTTGTGTTCGAGACAGAATAAATTTTATGTCATATTTATTCTCACATTTACTTGGAGATATTGATTTAATCTCAATTCTTTGAAGAAATCTTGCCATTTTTCCAGTAACTGGATTTTCCCCCCAGCCTATCAAATAAAGATTACTCGAATAAATATTTGACGGCAGAGAAGCTGGACGTAAAAGAGTTTTGCTCATTGATGTAGTGACTTTGAGAAGTGCTAAATCATAAATATTATTATTTTAAAATAGTACAATTAATAGGAAAAATATAAATTCAAGTTCAAATATATATATTACCGATATCATTGATCCAATTACGATGTGGATTATAATCCTCATGTAAAATCAAGTATGAAACTTCAAAAATAGTTCGAGAAGGTTGAGTACTTGTTGCGAGATCATTTGTTCCAACTAATACTTGAAGATTTACATAATACACATAACGATCAGCTGTAAAACAACTTGCAGAACTTAAAATAAAATCATAAGAAATAATTGTAGCACCGCAAATGTGATGATTTTGATATTGAATTGATGCTTGATATTGATGTTGAAAAATTTCAACCATTCGTCCACCATAAATTTGACTTGGTGAATTTCCTTGTACAGCTAAAAATAATTTATAAAAAATAAATCAACTTGTGGTAATTTGAAATTAAAATATACATTATCTAGATCGACTGGTTTCATAGAAAAATTAATCGAAACCTTGACAGAAATTACAGTGTTAATAAAATCAAAGTAAAATATTTTTGGAAATTTTAAATAATCAATAATGCAAGTTTTAAATTACATTTTTAAAAGTTGTGATTGATAAAAAAAAAACTTACCAAATATTAAAACAATCAAACACAATATGCATCTTAAAAAAATTGCTTTAAACATGATAATAATTTTTTATTATTCGACAATGATAGACACGATCTGCTTAGTAACAAATTTCAAGCAGTTTTGCTTGAACTACATCAAATGGATTTTTTTTTTATAGCATACTTTGTTTAATTACCTGTGTTTACAGAATAAAAATAATATTCAAGCTCTACTATCATATTTGTATGATAATTTTTGACATGTTACGAAATTCGTAACTTGTATTCATGGTAAGTCAAAGAGTCTAGCTGATGTTGACAGTGTTTTTGACACATCATATATTTTATTTCCACATAAAATAATTGTTTTTATCCTCATTATAATGAATGTTATAATCTTTATAAAAATGATTATATTGTAGGTATTATTTAAATAAATAAAAGAAAAGAATTTTTTTTTTATATTTTTTCAGATTTATTCAAAATAAAAAATAAATTCAAGCTGATAAGTAATCGGTATCAAGATGAAGCTATTTGTACTAAATAATAGTAATAATTAGTAATTCGTAAACACTTGTAATAAATAATGATAAAAAAATGAAATAATTGTCTAATGATCTATTCTTTTGTATTGGAAATTATTAAATGATACATTTTTTATCAAATAATATATGTATAAATCTTGTTTTTCTACATATCAATCGTAATTGTGATAATAATATTTGTTATTTCAGTAATAATGGAAGAAACATTGGCGACAGAAGAGACGCTATACTCACGTCTAATTGTCGCCGCTTCTCATACAGCATTATCAGGTGATCTAGAAGTATTTATTCTAAATTTACCAGATTTACAACATACAAACAATGATCAATTAACAACACCAATTATTCAAACAACAAAAATAAAGAAAAAAAAACAAACAAAATTAAATGAAGCACAAAAAGATGAAGAAGAAAAATACGATGAAGAAGTGGAGGAGGATGAAGAAGAAGAACAAGCAGATATTGTAATGGAACAAGAAGAAGGAGATGAAGAAGGAGAAATTGATAATGATGATTATGATTCATGGAAAGCACCATTACCACCATCACCTCCTGTTACTAAAAATACACTTGTGTTGAGGTATTTTCCATAATAAAATAATCAATATAATTTATTTAATTAAATTTTTGTTTTAATTCTAAACAGAGTTATGCGACTTGATGGATTTACATCTGAACTTGTTGGTGAAATGTCCATTGAAACATGGATGATTCAAGATGGTAATGCATCATTAACTGTACCATGTGGTTTTTTTTCACGTGGTGGTGCTTATTCATTGCAATTACAACGTTCATCAACTATTCCAAATTTAAAATTTCAAAATTTCAATAATGACATATTGGTAAATAACTTTATCTTCTTTTTCTTTTTATATATTTAAATTTCTAAATTGGCGATCAAATAATTGTTGTGAGGATTATTTTAATAATAGATGCATACGACATTGGATGTAAGATGGCCAACACCATCACTTACTCTTGAACCACAACATTTCAATACTTATCCAGATCAAGCTGTATTGGCAACTCTTGATTATGACGGTATATCATGTGCACCAGCACCAACAGTACCAGTTGATAATTATTCACTTCAGCTAATTTATTGTGGTGCTAGTGTACTATCATGTGATCCAAGAAATAAAAGTAATGTGCAGGTTTGTAAAATAATTTTGTATTTTTTAATAGAGATGAAATTTTTTGTATAAATTATTATTAATATGTTTTTTTAATTTTATTTTTTAGATGTTATATAGTGAAGAAGTTACTGGTTTTCCAGCTCAAAAAATTCTCAATTTAAGGTGTGAATTTTTCGGTCTTGCTGGACACTATGCATTGAGATTGAAACCTGCTGATGTCAATTCAACAGCACCAACAACAAGTGCATATATTAAAGTATGTTAGATAAAATATATAAAGTCGTTGAAATTATTTAAAAAATTGTATGTATTACAGGTTGAAACATCAAGTCAATATGTTTTTAATGTTCATGCAAGATCAGTATATCCATGTGATGGAAGTTCTGGTGGTTTATCAGTACTTTTTGAATATCCATCATGTCGTTTACAAGGTGATCGTGTTAGAGTTTATGGACGTCTCAGAGCAGATGTTGCATCAATGGCACCACCATCAACACTTCATTATGTTGCTGAACTTAAAGCACCGCCTGGAAAACATACACTTACATTTGACTGTGAAATATTTACTGAGAAATTCGTTGAATATTGCTTTGTATATGTCAGTCAAGCAATTAATAATGCAATGGCTGAAGTTAGAGTTGATTGCATTCCTACATTTCCACTTCAAGGTAAATTAATTACTAATTAATTACTTTTAATACATATTAATATAAAATAAATAAATAAAATCAATAAAACTGCTAAATTTATTTAAAAAAAAAAAAAAAAGTATATTAGTTTATTTTTGCTAAACTTAATTTAATCAAATTTTTAATTTATAATTTTAAAAATATCCTTTGTATTAAATATATTTTAAAGAGCAGTTTCAAAGATTCTACTCAATTGCAAGTCATTTTCTTCAGCTACGAACAAAGTCACTATTTAATGGCAAAGTTAAATTTATTTTCTATTTTTTTTCCTTTGATAAATCTTTATCACTCTCATACACTTTGTCATGCTCAATTATCTCACTTGTCCAACAATATTCCACCAACTTTTCACAATCTACTTAATTAATTTATCACAAAGTATGTTAGACATCAACGTTAAAAGCTATCATACTTGTCATTTGATAAACAAAACTTTAAAGAAAAACTATTTATCAATTTATTATTTCAGTATTATATTGTCATGTCAGTATTATATTTATTATCAAAGTTAATCCCCATGATGATGAATAATATCTCCATATATATGTCAATGTTGACTTGAAGTAGAAAAATTACTTTCGTAACAAACACTCGAAGAGATTAGCCATCAAAGTTTATGCATTTATCAAAACAAAAAAAAAAAACGAGAAAATAAATAAACATTTTTATCGATTCTCGATATTTATAAAACAGCCTAGTAATTATCACTTAATATTCTTTAAATATAAAATTATATCTAAAAATATTTTTCATCAAATAATAATGATTGATAAAATTCATGAATTTTCAAATGAAAATTTAATTCATAGCTTTTTAATAGCTCTGTGTCTAAACATTATAGCTGTATAATTTAACGGTACTGGGCTTTTCGCTATGATAATATCGAGTTTATAAAATACCTGCAACAAGGCGTAATTATTTATCGTACAACAACAATATTAATCAAATATATATTTGCAAATGGCAATGTACAACGGCTATATAATAATATATTTGCAAAGTGGATACTGTTACCACATTAATTCAAACAACATATAGACTCTAACTGATATTTATCGTGTTTATTATTTTGCTATTATCAAGTTAATTCATAATAGCTTTTACTAATAATAAACAGTGAAAATATTTTTAATTATAGATTAAAATATAGCAATTTGAAAAAATAAATAATAATGTTCGTAACTTTATAAATAAATGTTTGTCAATTTTTTTTATTGAATAATTGACAAGTAATTCTACATGACAAAATGAATCAGTTTAAAGTTAGATAGTATCAAAAAATTAGAGAGAAACAAACACTTTGAGCTTTTTTTTTAAATCCCAAAGTCATTGGCTAATTAAATTATACTATAATTACATTTAAACTAGCCTCGTATTTTTAGTTTTTTTTTTTTATTCTATTTCTTATAGTAGTTTTATGTGCACATCAGTGAGAAACTAGTTGAGGGTAAGCTATTGTTGAATAGAAAAAAAACGAAAATATAGTGTTTTCTTGAAGGTTCTAAAGTGCTTTTGAATAGCATCACTGGAGGTCCATTTTTTTCAGAATAAAAATGATGACAGGGGAAAGAAAAATATAAAGAAAAACAATGAAATGGAATAAATTGTTTTTTTTTTTTTTAAGAATAAAATTGAAAATATGATGGTATTGTTGTATGTTTATATATGTTATTACTATTTTGCATTTAGATAATTTCCATCTACTTTTTTATACAAAATATTCAAGAAATTTATTTAAATTTTTAACCAATACACCACTTAATCAAAAAAAATATACTATCAAACAGATTTATTCGCATTTTTTTTTCAAATTATTAAAAAGAAAAAAAATTGAATATATTATAGCTTTTTTTATAATATTTTTTATTTGTTAAACACTTTTTTAATGTTGGTTTTTAAATTTTATTATTTTTTATTTTATGTATTCAGTAGAGAAACGATCCCAAGAGTCCATCCCAAGGGTTATCAAAAGAGCCAAGAGTAAAGAAGCTATAAAAAAAAATAAAAATAGTAAAAAGAACAATTTCAAGACGAGCTAAGATCATTCAGACATATGTCTCTTCTTTAGTATCAAGACCACACGGATGTGTCTTTTATCGGACCAAAGTAGCTTTTTCTATCATTTTATATATATCATTACTGAGATCTGTAAAAAAAATGACTTATCGTCTGTTGAATTCACTTTGATCTTTGTCCATCACAAATCCTCAAGATAATCTTTAAATTTTATCAAGTTGAAGCCAAAGTAAACCTTTTATTTTTTTCCACACATCCACTCATTCAAAAAGTAATAATAATTAATTTTTATATTAACCATAATACTTTGACGATAAAATTAAATATTGATAAAAATTGTTACATTAATTAATATATAAATTGAATTTCATTGTAGAAAGTGATGCAGGTGGATGGGGTGAATGGAGTCAATGGAGTCCATGTAGTTCAACATGCGTTGGTGGTGTTAAAAATCGTTATAGATTTTGTGATACACCACCACCTCGTTATGGTGCAAAATTTTGTGTTGGTGATGCTGTTGAAACAGAATCATGTGGTGGAATAAATAGAGTTGATTTAAATAGTAATTGGACAACTGATGATTGGGAGTGTAATCATGGTAAAGGACTTGCTGCTGATAGACCAGAAGTTACTGCTGAAATTGGTACAAAATGTCGTTGTGGCTGTTTAATTAATATTAAAAATGATACATCTAGAAAAATACTTGCAGCAAGTACACAAGCTTGTCCTGGAAGATCATTTTGGCTTATTCAAGTAAGTAAAGTTAAAATAAAAATATTAATTCATTTATTTATTTATTTTTATTGTCAACAGACAGAACCAGATTACAATATTAAACTTCAATTTGATCAAACAAAATTCCCATGTACTGGTCAGTATGTTAGAGCACGTGATGGTGATTCATTGAGTGCTCAACTTTTAGCTGACATAAATATTGATAAAAATTCACCACAATCTGGTACAATTTATTCAACTGATTCGACAATTCTTCTTGAATTCTTCAGTGATGAAATAGTTGTTGCAAAAACATCGTGTGTTGGTGGTTTTCTTGCTCATGCAACAATATACAGTATGTATATTTTAATTGAACAAATAATTTTATTTTTATTGTATTTTCTTTATTCAATCTTATTTATTTTATGTTTTAATTACTCGACTAATGGAAATTTGTAACATGATACTTTAATGGATATTTTACAGTGAAACCACAAGTTGAAAATGCAACTGTAGAAACGACAATGCTTATTGGTCCAAAAGTTATGGCTGCTGCTGGAAGATGGGCAATGTTAATGTCACCAGCCCATCTTGTTGCTGCTTCACTTTTACTTTTTATGTTTATTTTATCAATATTTCTTGCACTACAGTATGCTGTCAAATACAGAAAATATCAAGTTGCTGAAGATCTTGATAGTTTAACTGATAATTCTGGTATAATAATATTTTATTTGACAAAAATATTAGCTATTAAATTTCGTAATTGATAGTTAATTGTTGTTATTTATTTTCTTTAGCTTGTAGTGGCTCTATGCAAGGTCTAACAAGACGAGCAAGAGCAATATCATCATCAACATTGATATCCGAGGTTGTATCTCTCGTTCGTTTACCACGAAGAAATAACCCCTCTGGTCATGGAAGACTTGAAGAAACAACAGCAGATTTAGAAGATGGATATGAAAGCACTGAAACCCAAGCTGAGTAAGTTTTGTAATTATTAAAAAATACTATCAAATTTAATCTTCGAATAATATAAAATTAAATTTAAAAAATTGGGATATTAAATTACATTGTTTGATGAAATTGAATAAAACTGGATTTTCAACTTGAATACATTTATAAAGTTATTTATGAAAATAAAATATAGGGAAATTATTTGATTACTATGTATTTTTAGTTAAAAAAAAAATTAATAAAAATTTAATTTAATTAATTTAACTAACAACAGGTGTGAAGATGATCAAAGCATAGAATCAATAATACCAATGCAAAAAGATAACGATGAAAATACATCACAAAAAACTATAATTGCCAGTTCAAAAAGTACTCCATCACGAAGATCATCAACTTCAAGTACAATCACATCATCTGGCCAACCCGAGGTCAAGTACGCACGTCCAGTTAAGTAAGTTGACCTTGGGCATGTTTGTCTGATTGTATATTTTATCTATTTAATTAAAATATTTTGATATACCAAAGTTACAATTTACTTATATTAAAAAACAAAAAAAAAAAAAAAACACAAATTAAAAGTTACGAAATTTTTTTTAAATTAAAAAATTAAAAAAGAAAATCACAATATTTTCGTATATCTGTTTTTAGTGCATTCATCAATGTTATTGCAATCTTCACAAGAATTGCTGAATGGAGTTCAAATAAAGTAATGTTTTTTTTTTTTTTTTTGTTTTCCGTAAACGACAAAAAAACTTTTTTTTTTTTTTGCACGTTTATAGAAATTAGATTTCTTTTATTCAATTTTTCATAAATATGTTCAAGCTAATTAGTGAATTAGTGTCTTTTTTTTCTTTATATAATATAATACGTTATATTATATATAAAAAAAAACAAATCATCTTGTTTTTAATTAGTTTACAGAGAGCATGGCACCATAGTTATTTCACAAGTCATATAGACATTTGCAACGTCATGCCATTGTTTATTAAAACTTGATAATATTTTTTAAAATTTATTAATTATATATTAATTGTGTGTACTTACAATTAATTTAATTATTTTATTATTTTTAGGCTTCGCACGGTTGGGCCAATAAGTCCAGTTTCCGAGGAGGCATCAATGTCAGAAGACAGTCGTCGATGTAGTACAGCAAGTGGTTCAACCAGCGGGAATAATGTAAGCGTCTCACCCCCAAAATCATCCATCCTGCAAGCAAAGGTAGTCCCATCCATTCTCATTATAAATGAGAAAACAAAACATATAAATTTATTTTTTTTTATATTTTATTTTATCGCCCAATAATGCTAAACAAAATAGGACCCTTTAAATTATTTTTCAGTTTTATTTTTGAATGAAAATTAAATGACAGTTATATTATGTCATTTTAATATATATTTTCAGAGTTTTTCACCAGCAAGTACATCATCAAATATATCAACACTTCGTTGTGGTAAAGAGACAAAAGATCGTCGTAATCGTGAAAGATTATTACAAGGACCAGGTTCTGAATTTAGTCTTGTTAATCAAGATACAGATCTTGAGCTAGATTATTATGATTATAATGTTGTTAATGCTGGTGCAGCACCAGGTTCATATCTTGGTATGGATCCAGCATTCCTTGTTTGGATACCACCTCTTGATCATGATGAAGATGGAATAATTGATGATATAAAAGAGGATCATCATTATGAGGAAATACCAGAACGTAGATGTGATGAAAGGGATTTAAAATTACCAATTGATAATCAAGGTGGTACATCATTAACACCAGCTGAATATAAACGTATGATGTCAACAAAAACAGATGATTATAATTTATCAATTGAAAGTCCAATTCCATTGAGACGACTTGAACCTGGTGAGAGTAGATTACACGATGAAATCATAAATGAATATCGTGCTAGATTGAGTGAAGGTCTACTTCCGATTCATCGGATACTTGAAGAATCACGTGTACGTGTTAGTGAAGAATCATTATCTAAAAATACTATTGATGAACAGCCAATAATTGACGTTATACCAAATCGTCTAATAAATGATGATAATAATAAATTTACACCAAAATTAACACGTGATCGTATTATTGAAGAACATGAGAGACCAAAAAGTGCAACAAATATTAATTATCAACGTTATAATTATCAAGACGATGATAAACTACGTACACCAGCATCAATACGTAATAAATTACAAGAATTTAGTGATTCTTCATCAAAAACAAATAAATCATTAACAGATATTGCTAAAATTAATTTAACAGATTTAACAAAAGTTAGTTATAAAGTTAGTAAAAAAAATTATACATCAAATGATTATGAAGGTGATTATTGTGATGATAAAGATGAATTTATACTACCAAAATTAAAAATTCAAAACATACAATGTCGTTTAAAAGATATGACTGATTTTAATACAACTGATATTAATAATATACAATTAAAAACTGAAAATATACAACTTAAAGAATTGAATAAAAATAAATATGAGTCACCAATTAAAGTACATAATAAAACAAGAGATAAATTTATTAAAAAACAAATACAAAGTCCTGATTATGGTGTTGAAGTTGATATTAAAAAAAATACAAGTGAATCATTTTATGATTTTATTGGTGATGATGATGATGGAGCTATTAAATTTGCTGATGACGATGATGATGATTATATTGATAATAAAATAACAGCATGTAATTGATAATAGAAACCTCAAAAATACCAATTCATTATGAAAATTTAATTGACCAATATGAAAAAATATAAAATAAATAAGAAAAACTATTGATAAATCATAATAGTGTATAAATTATGAAGGACGCATTAAGTGCAATATATATATATAATGTATAAAATTCTTTTAATTGTTCCGAACAAATAAAATCTAGTCTTATGGCAAAAAAAAAAATATTCAAAACGAAATTTAACCACTAATTTTAATTATTACAAAAATGCAGTTTACTTAAAAATGAAATATTTCATATCAACTGCAAATGATAAAAATAATAATAACAAAAATAATAACAATAAATACATGGATTTTATGTGAATGATAAAGAAAATAATTAAAGACTGTATTTTTCAATTTCAATTTCTAAGCTTTGTTCGTAGATGACAGAATAAAAAGAAAAGAAATTTAAAAAATGTAAAATTAAAATTATTAGTTGATTTGAATTAATTTTAATTTCAATGAATAATTAATTATAATCAAATAGAAAGGAAAGAATTAATTTTCACAATATTCATAAGATCAAAATGTGTAATAGATTAAATTTTCACATGTCGAATGTTATTATCAAATCAATTAATCAAAGCACTTTAAAACAACTAAATAAATATTATTGTAATATAAATGTATTTATTTATAATTAATAATTATATTTTTTTTCTAGTCAATTTTGATTGTAAAAAAAAAAAATCAAAATAATCTTTCATGTATTCATATAATATAATTTATAATCATTATTTAAATTATTTATTTATAATTCAAATGAAAAAAATGTTGAGAGGATCACTGACTGATAAACGATCAATTCGCTCAAGTATATTATTTATTTTTACTTTTTTAAAATTAATATTTATTTTGTCATCGATAAATTATTTAAATCACTGTAATAAATTAATTTAATTATTAATTTAACTGTGTATTTTGTAGTTGTTGATAAATAAAAAATTTACTAGACTGTGTTTTGATGATTATTTATTGTCAATTTACATATTGTTTTTTTTATTTTCTACTTAATTATGAAGTTTTTCTTGTCATTTCATGAATCCAATCGGCATACTCATAAACGTGAGTATGAATAACAGGTTTATGAATGTCTATAGAAGCAATTGAGATAATTCCAAGAACTGTTTTTGAAGACATGACAGGACTGCCACCATTACCCTGTAATTAAAAATATTTACTTTAATTGTTATAGTTATTTATAATTATTTATTAAAGTCCATCAATTACTGATGTAACTCCACTGTTGGGTAAAACTGGTAATAAACAGTATTGTGTTGGCCAAACTTTGTGATGATATCTGTCTCTGCAACTTTTTGGTGTAATTACTTTGACATCAAGACGCTGAAGATATCTTGTCATGATGTTAGTTACTGGGTTTAATCCCCAACCAGTTACAAAAAATTTACTTGAGATTCTATCACGTACTGGAATAGATGCTGTTTGAATCAATGAATCAACTAAAACTATTGATGACTCCACCTTAAGAATAGCTAATTAAAATGAATAACTTGATTAATTTATAAATTAAATATTTATTTGATATATTATTACCAATATCATTGACCCAATTTTTAAGTGGATTGTATTCTTGGTGACATATAATATTTGCTACTTTATGAATTTTAAAATGAAAAGGTGATTCATTAATTGAAAGATCATTTGATCCAACCAATACTTCAAGATTACCATAAAAAATATTTTTTTGAGCTGAAATACAACTTACAGCTGTTAATATATAGTCTTGTGAAATAATTACACCACCGCAAACGTGATGGTTTTGATATTGTATTGATACTTGATATGGATGTTTATAAATACCAACTGTTCGTCCACCGTAAATTTTTTTTGCTGCATTTCCATTAACAACTGGCAGAAAAGTCGATTAATTCGTTAAACAAATCAATTACATTGCATATAATTAATTTAATGAATTTTTCAAAGTTAATTTATTTATTTTTATAATACTTTTAATTAAAAAACTTACCGGAAATTAAAATATTCATACATATTATCAAGTTTATTATCATAAACATATGCATTGTTATTCATTTGGTCGTTGGAATAAATTTATTTAAAACAAGTGTATCATATTCGAGTTAAATTTCAATTTTTATACTCTACTTTTTTTATTATCTATGTCTGAGTAAACAAATGGAATTGTTCTTCACAAGGTCTCTCGTCTTGTTGATTCTTCGGATTAAATTTTTGAATATACACATGATTTCTTATCAAATTTTATATTTTTACTTATTTCGAATTAAATATTTGTATCATTAACTAGTGAGGACGATTCGGCGTTGCCGGAATTACGCTATTGTCTTGTAAATGCAACAAATTTTATTTGTAAATGTATCATAATAATAATATGATAAAGAAAATTTATAGAGAAAATAATAAAAACACAATTAAATAAATAAATAAAGTCAAATTAATATTATATATATATTAGTTTTTATTAATTATTTATTTTTAAACATTAAACAAACAATAAGACATCATTTTCAATTTTATTCATATAAAAGTTGATTATATACGATAAAATCCGACTACATTTTCAAGCTAAAATTTGGACGATTTTATTAGGAGCGCATAATGAGTTAGTAGTAATTCAAATTACTACTCACTCTTCTGCGCTTCTGGTACCAGCGTCCAAATTTCCTTCAATTTCTGGCT
>JAPYYR010000748.1:0-23756 GCA_030523065.1 Aphidius colemani
TAAAAAGTCACGACACAGATTCTCACTTTAACAAAGCGCGGCCATTTTGGATTTGAGAAAAATTCCGCGCGCCATCTAGCTGAAAAATTATCAGCTGTTGTTATTTTAATTTAATTTGAAATAATTATTAAAAATAATTTAAATAAATAAAAATATAATAATAAATAATAACACTTGACGAAATATAAAACTTGTGTACGATGAGCTAAGTACTTTGATTGATTCAAAATTAAAAAAAAAATGAATAATAAATGATTTATTTATTTTTCATATGTATTTAAGGTATTCAATTGTTTATTTATTTAATTATTATTGTTGAATATTATTCAACACTGTTCTGTAAATATATATCAAGTTTTAAGTGACTATTCGAGAATTTTTTCTAAGCGTGGAATTTTCACTTTAAACTTTTTCCGCACTTGGTGGAAAGTTCAAAATGAAGAAAAGTGGAGAGAAATATTTTTGACTAAAAAAAAATTTCTCCGAACATTTCTTCACCCGATTTTATTGGAGAAAAAGTCGAAAAAATTTTTCTTCGTCAGATATCTCGGAGGAAATTCGGAGTTACATTTTCACCCGAGATATCAGATTGATTGATAAAGAAAAAAAATAAAATCTTGACAAATCAGGACATTTTATATTAAAAGTACATTATTAAGACTCATCAGGACATTCATTTTTAAATCAGGACATGTCCTGATAGGATTTCGCATATGGTAACCCTAGGCTTAAACTTCACATGTAACACATAAATTTTTAAATTTAAAATAATCTTTACCGTTAGCAATATCAAAATAAACTTTACTTGAAACGAGAACACTTATTGTGTTATTAGTTTTTTTTACATTTAATTTTAAAATGTATATATCATTATTAATGTTCTCATTATTCGAGGCCATGTTTTGAATTATGATACTTTCTAGTTAGTGGTAAAAACCATCGAGTTTTTATTTACCAAAGTTGGTTTAAGGGGTATAGCTGATACCTATACATCGAGAGTGCACATGCGCAGTGTTTACTATCAGCTATACCCCTTAAACCAACATTGGTAAATTTCATTCAAAAACAATTATTTAATCAATTTACAATTATAAAAATATAATTGTAAATTTTTTTCCATAAAAAAATTACGTATCTTGAGTTTCAGATAAAGATTTGGGTCAAACAAAAGCTCTGATTTCTTTTAAAAAAAGCTTGTTATTTTGGTTATATTATCATTTGACGTGTCAATTTGTTAAAAGTCAACGAGACATGAAGAGCTAGTCTTCATGATTAAAAGAAAAGTATAAAAATATATCAAGTAAGTCAATATTTCGATTAACAATAATAAAAATTATAAAAATTTCTGTTAATGCAATTGTTATTATTTAATAGACATAATAATGGTTAAAATAACACTCTTACATCCTGACTTGGGTATTGGTGGTGCTGAAAGATTAGTTGTTGATGCTGCATTGGCACTAAAAAAACAAGGTCATGATGTTAATTTCGTAACAACGCATCATGATCATGAACACTGTTTTACTGAAACTTTGGATGGTACAATTCCAGTTACTGTTGTTGGTGATTGGATTCCTCGTCATACATTTAAAAAATTTTATGCACTCTTAGCATATATTCGTATGGTTAGTGTACATCAACATCTTGAATATTTTTTTTTAATTCAAACAACAAACGTCATCCTTCTAATTGTTTTAATTTTTTATTTGTTCATAGATTTATGCTGCTTGTTACATGCTGTTTGTCATGTCAAATAAACCAGATATTGTTATTTGTGATCTAGTATCAATTTGCATTCCATTTCTTCGTTTATTCAGACCGAAAATAATTTTTTATTGTCATCATCCTGATCAGTTGTTGTCAACTCGTGGTAGTGTATTGAAAACTTTTTACAGACTTCCATTAAATTATCTTGAACAAATAACAACTGGACAAGCTGATAAAATATTTGTCAATAGTTGTTATACACTTGAAGTATTTAACAAGACATTCACAAAGTTATCAATACAACCAGACATATTATATCCATCAATACATACTGAATTTTTTGATTCACAAAGAATTTCATCACTTGAAAAAACTCTTGACCGAAAGCTACCTCAAAATTCAAATATTTTACTATCAATAAATCGTTATGAGAGGAAGAAAAATCTTGGCTTAGCACTTAATGCATTAGCTGAATTAAAAAATTTATTATCAGCTGAGGAATGGAATAAAACTTTGTTAATAATGGCTGGTGGTTATGATAAAAGAGTTGAAGAAAATGTTGATCATTATATGGAGCTATGTGGTATGGCTGATGAACTTGGCATAAGTGAGAAAGTTTTATTTTTAAGATCACCATCAGATAATGATAAAATGTCATTATTAAAATATTGTAAAATTTTAATTTATACACCACCAAATGAACATTTTGGTATTGTACCACTTGAAGCAATGTATTTTGAAAAGCCAGTTATTGCACATAATTCTGGTGGACCAAGAGAAACAATTGTTAATAATAATACTGGTTTTTTAGTTGATGAATTAACCGGACAAGCATTTGCAAAAACAATTGTAAAATTAATTAATGATGAAACAATGAGATTGACATTTGGTGAAAATGGAAAAAATAGAGTAATGAAAATATTTAGTTTTGAGGCATTTAGTCAACAGTTGAATAAGACTATTATGCAATTATCCTCGTTATAATTATTTATATATTAATTATCATTTTGTTAATAATATAAATTTTTTTTTTTAAATAAAGCATTTATGATATTTTATCTACTTATTTTTCATTTGTTTTTTTAAGTCTTAAAGTGTACACATGCGCAATAATTATATCTTACAGGTCTTTTCTATTGTGTGTAAACGAGACTTGTTTAGTGTGTGTATTGGGTTTTTTTTTGTCAACACATGGTGGGTCTATCTATCATAAAAACTTGGCACATGGTTGTGTGTATTTTAATAATAAATTATTATCAAAATTAAATAATACATCATCATGAAGTTACTTGATGAACCTGTTTTATCAAATCTTCGTGCAGATTTTGGACAACATCCAGATAAACAAAATCCAGTAAGTTTTATAATTATCATGTTCTTGTTGAATATAATAACTAATTAACATACTCTAACCTCTGTTATTATTTAATAGCTACTTCAAACACTTGGTGAACCACATATAAATTCATTTAATTACATGTTAGATACTGGTTTAGATGATGCAATTAAAGACATATTACCAGTACATTTAAAATTAAGAAATGGAGATAAAATAAAGTTATGGATTGCTGATGGTACAATTGAAAAACCACGAGTTTTACCAGTATCAAATAATACAAAATCAATGATGCCAAAAAATACAAAGTATTATCCATCAGAATGTCGTCAACGTGCATCAACTTACAAAGGCAAATTTACAATTAAAGTTGGATGGTCAATTGATGATCAAGAACAAGAATTTATTGAAAAAGATTTAGGTGAAATACCAATAATGGTTAAATCAAATCGTTGTCATTTAACAAGATTAAATCCAAAAGAACTTGTTCAATATGGTGAACATGAACAAGAATGGGGTGGTTATTTTATTGTTAAAGGACATGAAAGATTAATTAGAATGTTATTATTACAAAGAGCAAATTATCCAATAGCTCTTAGAAGATCTGGCTGGAAAGGAAGAGGTTCCTTATTTAGTGATCTTGGTTTATCAATTAAATGTACAAAAGATGATCATACATCAACAACAAATACACTTCATTATGTTACAAATGGTACAGCAAAATTAAATTTTATGCATAATAAAAATCAATATTACATTCCAATTGTTATGCTATTAAAAGCATTGTTAGATGTATCTGATAAAATTATTTATGATGCACTTATTGCTGGTAATGAAAATGATATTTATTATAAAGGTTGTGTTGCAAATATGTTGAGAGAAATTCATGATGAAAATTTACATACACATGAACGAATTAAACGTTATGTTGGTAAAATATTTAGAATTAAATTACATGAATTACCAGAAGATTCAACAGACATTGAAGTATGTGATTTTATATTGAAACATTGTATTGCAATACATCTTGATGATCCACAAGATAAATTTAATTTATTTGTATATATGACTAAAAAATTATTTACTTTAACAAATGAAAAATGTATTGTTGAAGGTACTGATTCAGTTATGATGCAAGAGTGTTTACTTGGTGGACATTTATATTTACAAGCAATAAAAGAAAAATTATTTGTATGGTTGCAAACATTGCGTGTATCAATATTAAAACGTCAACAAAAACAAACTGGTATTGGTGATGATTATAAAATGACTGTACATGAAATGTTAATGTCATTAAAAATGACAAATAAACTTGAACATCAAATGGAAAATTTTTTATCAACTGGTAATATTAAAACAACATCTGGTCTTGGTCTTATGCAAACAACTGGCTTAACAATTGTTGCTGAAAATATTAATAGAATGAGATATATGAGTCATTTTCGTGCTATACACAGAGGTTCATTCTTTCAAGAAATGAGAACAACTGAAGCACGTCAATTATTACCAGATGCATGGGGTTTTATTTGTCCAGTACATACACCTGATGGTGCACCATGTGGTTTATTAAATCATTTAACAATGAATTGTATTGTTACAAAACATTCAAATATAAAATTACGTAACAATATACCACAAGTACTTGTTGATCTTGGTATGACACCATTATCACTTGCTGAAAAATGGAATACATCATATACTGTTATGCTTGATGGACGTATTATTGGTTTAATTGAAGACAATATTGTAACACGTATTGTTGATAAATTACGTATGTTAAAAATTGCCGGTAAAAAAATACCAAATATGATGGAAATTGTATTTATATGTAAAAAGAAAGTACGTTCACAATATCCTGGTTTATTTTTATTTACTGGACCATCACGTATGATGAGACCAGTTATAAATTTAATAGCAAATAAAATTGAATATATTGGTACATTTGAACAAGTTTATTTGGATATATGTATTAAACCAGAAGAAGCACATGAACAAACAACACATCAAGAAATTGAAAAAACAAATTTTCTAAGTAATCTTGCAAGTCTTATACCAATGCCTGATTGTAATCAAAGTCCAAGAAATATGTATCAATGTCAAATGGGTAAACAAACAATGGGTTCACCATGTCATACATGGCATTTACAAGCCGAAACAAAATTATATCGTTTACAAACACCAGCAACACCATTATTTCGTCCAGTACATCACGATAATATACAACTTGATGATTTTGCAATGGGTACAAATGCTGTTATTGCTGTTATTTCATATACTGGTTATGACATGGAAGACGCTATGATTATTAATAAATCAGCTTATGATCGTGGTTTTGCACATGGTATGATATATAAATCAGAATTTGTTCAGTTAAAAAATAGCAAAAGTTATTTTATGCGTGATCCAGAAAGAAAAAATTTATCTGATACAATTGACACTGATGGTTTACCAGTACCAGGTACTACAATTAAACCAGATGATCCATATTATTGTGTATTTAATGATGAAGAAAAAAAATTTAATGTTGGTAAATATGGGGGTAAAGAAGAAGTTCATGTTGATAATGTTAGATTGTGTGGTACACGTGGTGATAAACAACCAGGACAAGCATGTATTACATTTAGATTACCAAGAAATCCAACAATTGGTGATAAATTTGCATCAAGAGCTGGACAAAAAGGTATATGTTCTGTATTTGCTAAACCAGAAGATTTACCATTTACTGAAAGTGGAATGGTACCAGATATTGTATTTAACCCACATGGTTTTCCAAGTCGTATGACAATTGCCATGATGATAGAAGTTATGGCTGGTAAATCAGCAGCTGTTGATGGTAAAGTTTACAGTGCATCACCATTTAAATTTAATGAAAAAGATACAGCTGTTGAACATTTTTCTGAGTTGTTACAAAAAACTGGTTACAACTATTATGGCACAGAACAAATGTATTCTGGTGTTGATGGAAGATTAATGAAAGCCGATATATTTTTTGGTATTGTACATTATCAAAGATTACGTCATATGGTATCAGATAAATGGCAAGTTAGAAGTACTGGTCCAATTGATGCATTAACAAGACAACCATTAAAGGGTAGACGTAGAGGTGGTGGTGTACGTTTTGGTGAAATGGAACGTGATTCATTGATATCACATGGTTGTTCATTTTTATTACAAGATAGATTATTTCATTGTTCTGATAAAACATCAGCAATGATTTGCGCAAAGTGTGGTACGTTATTGGGTCCGGTAACTGAACTTGTTAAAAGCCAAGAACGTTATGAAAATAAACAAAATTGTCGACTTTGTAATGATGATAAAAATATCAAAGAAATTGATGTACCTTATATATTTAAATTTCTTGTTACTCAACTTGCTTCATGTAATATCAAAGTTAAAATGACATTAAATGATATATAATGTGTTAACTTGATAATTATTTTTTTTAAATTAAACAAAATCATTTTGTAATTTCATTGAAGTTTTTAAAAATTATAAAAAGAAAAAAACAAAAAAAAATTGTGTTGTTATTGTTGTTGTTGTTTTCTTATGTCGATGATTTCATATTTGATTGAATCTTTACCAAATATTGAATTGAATTTTTATTATTTTTACTATTGCACCACACATTTATATAAACAAACTGTTTTTAGTAATAAAAACAGTAAATTTTTATAATTGGGCAAACAACATAATACATTTATTAATTAATTATTTTAATACTTTTAACATTTTATACATTTTTTTTTTGTTTTTTTTTTTTTCTGAATTTTTCTTTATTTATTTATTTTGTCGCAATAGTGATATATATTTATGTGAATAATATGATAATTATATCATATTTTATAATTAATATTTTTAACCTTTTGCAGAAACTGGTGCACTGGATTTTGGACCAGTTGTACCACTAACTCCAGTTTCTTTTTCCAACTGCTTACCCAAATATTCCCTTTGAAAATAAAAGCAGTTAGATTAACATTGACATTAAATTTATAAGTATATATATATGGTTTTTTCATTTATAATATTTACCAGTTGTGCACCATAAGTTTTTGCACAGCAATAAGAGCTTCATAACGAACATTTGGATCTTCATGACTAAGTAGCTGCATTACTCTTTGCTTACCACCAAGTTGTTCAATGTAACTAAATAAATAATTATTTATACTGTTTTTCTTTTTTCTTCTTCTTCAATCTCTTGAAAAAAATATATTAATAATACTTACTGTTTACCACGTGGATAATGACGTACATATTCACCAATATCAAATGATGCAACACTTAAAACAAGTGGATCTTTGCTTATATCCAAAAGATGTACCAAAATTCTCAATAGTTCAAAGTTTTTTTCATTCAAACGTCCGGCATTTTCACGCCAAAATTTACTTGATTTATGAACTGGTGACCATTCTAAACGACCAGATTTAACTTGTGTTGAATATTCATCAAATGAACTTAAATCTTGTACTGATACTTGTAATTTTTCATTTAAATATTCAATATCTTCATTAATATCTTCATCATCAAATTTACGTTGTGATAAAATTGAAAGTTGTTTTAAAACTTTACATTGTACCATTGCAATACAGTGTTCTTTTGATACTTGATTATCACCAGGTTTTTCAATTAAATTCTATAATTAATAATACATTATTAGCTTTAATTTTATCATTAAATAATTAAATTTTATTTACCCGAAAAACAGCAAGAATAATACGAGTTACTTTCTCTTTAACTGAATCACTGAGGATATCAGCTAAAATTGGAATCACATTGAATCTAAAAAAAATGTTAAAAATTCAATAATAAAAACTTAATTTATAATTATATATTTAAAATAAAGCTATGATAATTTACTTGTTCATTTTTTCAGCAAGTAATTCATTGAATGTCAGTACCCAAAGTGAAAATATAAGTTGATACTGAACTTGAAAATTATTACGTCCAGATAAAACGCTTATTAATGTTGATATACCATCAACAGAAACAAAAGCAAAACGATATTCATCAATTCTTAGCATCATTTGAAGACATCTTGCAACTGACTGAATGTACTCGTTGTTCTAATTAAAATAATAAATGTATCAGTAAATTTGAATTCTATATTTTTGTTATACTTAACATGATTCTGCTTCTCTAAATATCAACAGGATTTAAAATATAATAATAGTAGGAAATTAATTTTAATTTATCTAATATTTTAATTGTTATGTTTAAATTGAAGCGAAATAATTGAATACACGAGCCAATTAATTAATAATATTGTTATATAAAAAAAATAAAATAAAAAACAATTCGTTATTACAGAACCAACCGGACTGGGTATTTCTTGGAGGTCAGTTGCCTCTCCAGACAATTCACTTGCTGTGCCTTGATTCATATCAGCATGCACCTTTGGCTCCGGCATTGTCTCATGCTAAAATTCATTTTATTTTTTTCTTTTTCTTTATTTTTTTTCTACTATGAGCTAGTTATAATCCCTGCACCGCAAAAAGCTTACTAGCTTGTATTTTTTTTGAGCTATTTTTATAATGAAAATTGAACAATTATTTTGAAAAGATTATTTAGTCTTTAATAAACCGCTAAAAATACCCAGTTAATAATTAATATTGATTAATAAGTTGAGTGATAAATATCATGGCTTTTTTTGTTTTGTTATATAAAATGATACAAGCGATTGAGCAAATTATTACAAGCAAATTTAGCTAAAAAAAAGTAAATTAATAAAGCAACTACTTGTAAATAAATTATTATAATATTAAAAGTATTAATAGATTTTAATTAGGATTTAAGTAAGAAGTAGTGATGAATGGTTTATTTATTTTTGGTTGATAACAGGCTTACTTGGAGTTTCAGTTGATCTTTTAACCATGTTAAATAAAAATGAAGATCTGTTTTTTCCATTGGATCATGACTCCAACATGCAAGCTTAGCAATAATACGTGAAGTCATATTCATGATAAAACCATCTTGTCTATTTAATAAATTCAAAAATGGTCCCCAAACTGATTCACGTTTACGTGATGAATGTTCACGAAAAACTTCAACACGACCATGATCATCCTGTAAAATATAAATCATTAATATAAACTTGAAAAATTTAATAAATAAATAAATAATACCTGAAGCATATCATCAATCATTGTTAAAATATATTGAATTGTTTGATCTTTAGAAACATGACCAAGAAGATTTAAAAATGTCTTAGCAGCTTGACTTGGATTTTCTTTTAATTTAGCTTCTCTTGCTGCTGATTCAGGAACATCAAAAGCTACAATAAAATCATAGTCTTCTTTTGATATCATTTGTGACCTATTTATCAATAAAATATTATTTTTAAATTAAAAATTTTTGCATTAATAATTAATTATTAATCAACTTACTGTAAATACGATTGCCAGTTAATTTTTTGATTTCTTATATCAGCAGCTTGTTGTTGCAAGACACTCGTTGCAGCAAGCATATCTAAAAAATTATTGTCATTTATGATGATGATTATCTCTAATTGATTATTTAAATAAAAAGCAAAAAGTTACCCCAATAAATTGAAAAGATTTTTGATAATAAATAATAAAATAGTAAAAAAATAAAAATAATTTAATGATCATATGAATATATATTTTGTATTTATTGGGGAGTGGCAAGTGCATTGAAATATTTATTTTAATAATATGAAACTAACAATTACCATGTTTCTCCTCAGGCAAAGCTGGGATTATTTGTTTGAGGCTTGATCTATCAGCCATATTTGACACTATTTATGTTGTCTTATAATTTTTATTACAAAATTATATTAGCTCAAAACAAAGCTATTGCTTTTATTGAGCTTTTTTTGACTTCTTTTTCTTTAATAATTGGAGTCAGCAGTCACTTTTCACTGTCTTATTATCTACGCAAATTCAGCTGTTCGATCACGAGACCCCATGTGATCTGTTAAGCCAACATGACCAAACAGAAAACCACTACGACGTCATATCTTCAGAGATATTTAAGTTCGAAAAAATATTCTCCAAATATAACCAGCTTGTTGGAAAATCACGAGCACGACAAGCACCGACAAGCACCGGAAAATTTAATTGTATTTAATACTGAATAAACTTTACACGTGTTTATCCATCATATCAAATTAGATAGGTTAGATTTTTTATTATAAAATTAACAAATTTTATATTAATAATTATTAATATTTCTATTAACTTAATAATTAATTGATTAAAAATAAAAAAAAACAATCATAAAAATGGCAGTAGTTGAAGATCAAAAGAAAAGAAAAATTAGTGAAAATGTGGTAGATAATAACAATGATGATGTTGTTGATGATAAGGGTATTAAAAAGAAAAAAAAAAATAAAAAAATAAAAGTTGATGATGCTGGAAGTGATTTAGAAATAATACGTTCACTTGATACAATAAGTAAAAAAGATACTGACAATGTTGCTCAAATACTTTCAAAATTTCAAGGAGCAATAATAAAAGTACTCAAAGAATTTCCATATTATCAAACAAAAGCTGAAGATGCATCTCATTATTTAATGAATCAACATAAATCATCAATACATTCAATGTTATCAACTCAAAGTAATACTAAACAACGTAAAATTGTATTACGTTTATTAGCAGCAATGGTATCACTTGGTGGTAATCTACCAAGAGATATATTAAATGGTTTATCATTTCATCAAGAAATACTTGATATGTTATCACAACATACAAAACCAACTGATCCAGAAAGTGTAAGAACATGTTTTATACATTTTATTATGTCATTTCTTTTTGATACAAATTTATCAATTGTTAGAACATTATTAGATAAACGTGGTTTATTATCATCAATATTTAATGATTTAATATATGATTCTCATAGAACTGTTAATTTAGTATTATCAACAGTTAAAAAATATGTATTGGAAATGCCTGGTATAACAAAAACAATGAAACTTCATGTATTTTCAACACCAGTATTACAAAATTTAATATCATTGTATAATTGGAAAGGACCAAGATGTTGGCCTGGTTTAAACCAAAAAAATAAAATTGAACCACCAACATCATGTGAATATTTAGAAGAAAAAAATATTGCTATTGATGCTGTACATGATTTTTTATTATTATTACTAACATCAAGTAAATATGGAATAATATTTAATGATAAAAGTCTTGGTACAACTGGTAAAAAAAATAATCAACTTGTAAATACTATATTACAAAGTATGGATAAACCATGGGAACATGAAAAACCATGTGAACTTGTTACAAAAATATTAGCTGCATGTCCAGATCTTATACGTTCACAGTTAATGTACACTGAACCATATTTAGAACCAAGAGTATCTAAAAAATGGCTTGCAGTTATGAAATTTATTAGAAATATATTGAATAACATAAATACAGGAATATTAGAAACATGTTTACCAGAATTATCAATGTCACAATTAATAAGTGCAACATGTTCACTTAGTATGCCACATGTTGTATTAAAAAATTCAATTATTCCATCAATAAATAATGAAAGTATTATTTTACGTCATGAAGCTGTTGTTACATTGACAATCATGTTAAAAAAAACTAAATCATTTATGACTATTGCTGAAAAAAAATTACCCACAGCTGCTGATTATTTACAATATAAAACAGCAATTAATGATTATATCTTTAAAAATATGCCAAACATTGAAGCAATTTTAAAAACTTGGAATGAAGCTGGTAAAGCTGTTGATGTATCAAATACAAATGAAAACATTGATGCTAATCTTGAGCCATTAAAATCAATACATTATTCTTGTATTCTTGATTTACTCGAAGCATATCATGATGTTTGTCCAGAATTTTTAAATACTACCACTAAAATTCAACCAAGTATTTTGTTAAATTTTATTGATGACGTTGAAGATATTGATAATGAAATAATTAATAAAATGAAAATAAAAGCAATTAAACTAATATTCTATTTGAATGAAGAAGCATTTGATCCACAAGGAAAATTATTTAACGAATCAATTCCATTTTTAGTATCAATATTAAATAGTGAATCCCAAGAATTAAAGATCGAAGCTAAAAAAATATTAAAAATGTTATTTATAACATCAAAAATGTTTGAAGGATACTCTGATCAAATTGACATTTGGGTAAATACATTTGAGTTATTAAAAGATCATGAGAAACAAGAAGTTTCAATTTGGTTTGTTAATATTATCAAAAAAACATTAAAAAAATCAGATAAATGCGTGAATGATACTATTGAAGTTGAACAAAAAATAAATAATAATTCAAGCGTTCAATTAAAATCACTTCCATTAATTCTCAGTTCAACTCTTAATAGTTTAGCTAAAAAATCAAATGACAGTGCTGTTAAATATATTTCATTTGTGACAATATTCACTCTACATTGTCAAACTAATCCAGAAGAACTTATTCAACTTTGTCCAGATATTAAAAATTTTCCAGTATACTATATAAATAGCTGGAAAAATGATTCATCACCAGTTGCAATTGATGCGCCATTTGGAAATAATTGTGTCTTAAAATTTAGTAAAATATTAATGTCAAATGAAGACATTGATATTGAAGAAAATTTTAACAAACAAATTAACTTGCAAACAAAACAAGAATTGATAGATTTATGTAGAATGACAATATTTTATTTGACTCAATTTATAAAACGTGAAAAATTATCATCTGTTCATATTGAAAAATACAAATTAGCTATTATTTATTTATTGGATTATTCAAAAATCATGGAAACGAATATTAATGATTCAACAATACCATTTGAATGTTCAAAATTAATGATTAATAATCCAATAATTATTGATAATTTTTCACCAGTTAAAAATTCAACAAATAACTCAAAAATCATGGTGACTAATGTAGTTTTTGATATATTTAAAAAAATACAGGATATTAATGATAAAAATAATTTAGAAGAGCTATTTTCATCATTTAAAAATAAATTAATTGACGAGCTCAAAATAATAATACATAAAACTGTTGCTGGTGGAAGAAGACTAATGAAATCAATAAAATTATTAGAATTTATTGAAATTTTACAACTAAATAATGATGATATATTTGATTTATTAAAAAGTATCTTGTCATTGTACAAAGAAACATTTTTAATACAAGAAAAAACATCATTATCAATTATGGGAAAACTTGCAGCAAAATTAATTGAACTATTAGCTGAAAAAAAAATTAATAATGTCACAATTGAAACAAATATAATACATAAATTTTGTATTCAAATGAGTCAACTTAAAATAAATAATGAAATTGATTTTTCATTATGGGAATGTTGTTTAATTAAATTTTTTACAAGTTATCCCGATGCAATTATTAAAATTGATGCAAAAATATTTAATAGTTTGATAAGCAATAAAATAAGTTCATCAACAATAAAATTAATTTCATTTTTAACTGGCAACAATGAAAAATTAATTCCTGTTTTTATTAATTATGCAATGAGTGAAAAAAAAATTATTGAACAAAGTGATTTAATATTTTCTGTTATATCAAGTAACACAACGTATAAGTGGAGTGAAAAATTTATCAAAAAAGTATATAAAAATTATAAAGATGACCTAATTAATTATTTTCAATTTAACGAAGAAAATACTAAAGAATGGATATCAATGGATAATGTTAAAGCTATATCATATTTAATTGATTCATGTCTTAAGGTAGATACTTTTGAAGATATTAAAAGCTTTATACTAACTGCTGGTGACAAGCTAGAATCAGTGGACTTAGTTTATATTAAACTTTTACGAAATTTATTTGAAAAATCAATAAAGCTAACAGAAACATCTGA
Organism: Aphidius colemani; assembly: GCA_030523065.1. Taxonomy (NCBI): domain Eukaryota; kingdom Metazoa; phylum Arthropoda; class Insecta; order Hymenoptera; family Braconidae; genus Aphidius; species Aphidius colemani. Next base: position 13,847 of record JAPYYR010000748.1, read on the forward strand.
AGAATTATTAAAAACACTCCTACAAATATTTATGAAAATATCTGTATCAACATTAAAAAAAGATTCTAAAAATGATGAAAAATTAGATGTTATTTCAAATAATTTGTGTGACATTGTTGACATGCTCAAGTTAAATAATAAAAATTATATATTTGAAGATTTAAATCAGCATCAATTGTGGCCACAATTTACAAGATTTTCCTTAAAATTAGGCTTAAAATTGTCAAAAGATGATATGAAAAAACAACCATCAATAATAAAAAGTTTAACAAGAGTATGTGACATTGCATATACAAATAAATGTGAAAATGAATATGTTAAAAATTTATTTGAAATGACAACATCACATTCAGAATTCATAAATTTAATGTTAAGTTCACAAATTGTTAAAACTCATTTATTAGAACTTTTATATATTCTTGTTAAAAAAAATCATTCAATTATGAATTCAACACAATTACCATTATATTTATCAGCATATAATGCAACATTAAATGAATCTGATCAATGGATATTAAAAATTTTACAACACTATGAAAATGAAAATATTAAATTCACAAATTATAAACCATATTTATTTGGTGAACCAGCAGCTTTACATTATAGTGTTAAAAATGAAGCTCTTAAAACTCTATGGAAACAAGAAGAACAATCATCATCACAAGTTTTAGATTTATTTAATATTGAAACAGTCGTAAATACAATTGAAAATTATCCAGTTAAAAGAAGCCTAATTGTTGATGATATTGATACACCAAATAATATATATGATCCAGCATTTTATTTACCTCTATTAAATTATATTTTAGATGGTACTGATGTTGTTGAATGTCATAAAATTACACAGTCTGGATTACTTGCATTAGCACTTGCTTCATTTGGTTCTGAATGTTCTGATATTAGAATGGCTGCATTTACTATTGTTTCAAGATTTTATTTGCATCTTGAAGGAACAAGATCAAAAGATAAATTCTTATGGATTAGATTTCTTGATTCAATTAGAAATGGTATTGTATCATTTGACAGCCCATTGGAAAATATACGTTTGAGTTGTTTAGTATCAACATTTTTAGCTAAATCAGCTTTAGTTTTAAAACAACCAAGTGATCCATTATATTCACCATTAAATAAATTTTTCATGGCTAAACCAGCACTTGATTTAAATACAATACCAGAATTTTTAACACTATTTCATAGTTCAGAAATTCAACATAAACTTCATCGACACTGGATACTTGAAGTTATTCGCGATGGCATGAAGACAGAACTTGACATGGAAATAGCACTTAAATGTGTTATTTTTAGAATTATTTGTTGTTTTTATAATTCAATTTTAGCTGATCCAAAAACTAAGGTAATTTTTTTTTCTTCAATCTCAATAGTATGCCAATTTTATTTGATAATTAATATTTTTGCTTTTATTTTTTATTACAGAGTCTTATTCTTCAAATTATTGGTGCAAGTGTTAAAATTCCAAAAGCAGCATTGATGCTAACACGAGGTTACGGTCTACTTGTTTGGCTTGATGAAGCACGAAAACAATTATCTCCACGTGATATTGAAAATAAAAATTTAATATCAAATATACTTGCTCTTACATCATAAAATATTATATTTAATTTTTTTTGTAGTTAAAAAACTAATACAATTTCTTAATTAAAAAATGTATGTATAATAAAATAAATCTTTGACTTGAAATAATTGTTTTAAAAATTAATTGTTATCATGGTAATATTGTTTGAATAAAAACATCATGTTGAGGATCATTTGTATTATCTGAATTGTGTCTTAACACCAATACAAGCCGTTTGACAGGTTGAGTAAGTTCAACTTCATGATTTGATGAAAATCCAGTAGCCTGTTCAGCTTCAGATGATTTGTGTAGATTTTTATCATTATCAATTTGTGGCTGATCATTACTTGGACAAGACTGAGAATATTCTTGTAATTGAAACTCAGAATTATCAAGTGATACATCATTAGACATTTCCTTTCTACCAGTTATTAATAAAACAATTTCTTGACATTCTTCTTTTTTCATTAATTCATCAATTTTTGTTGTTAAATTTTTAACATGTTCTTTCATGTATTCAATTGTTTTTGGATGTAAATCATATGGCTTTTTTTTAGTTTGTCCAGCAATTGCACTGAAAAGACAATTATACAATGATCCTTGAATACTCTCAGATTTTTGAACACCAACTTGACTCCAATAACCATTGTGAAATTGTATTTCAACTGGTTTACCTGGTTGTGATCTACCAGCTTCATGATTATTTAATAATTTTTCACTTGATGAAAATACAATTATTTTTTTTCCAATTACATGACTCAATGCACTCAATTCTGTTGTTCCAGCTAGACCATTATTTTCTAATTTCTTTATCTCTTGTTGAGCTAATTTAATTGCTGAAGAACCAACAGTAATTTTATCATTCTCTGAATTAATACTTGGTATTGATATTTTTTTTGTTTTACGAAAAATTTTAGAAAGCAATGAACCAACTGATGATCCAGATGTTGATGATTCTGATGAGGTTACTAATGTATTTTTTTTTTCATCAAGTACATTAAAATGTTCTAAGCTTTTGAATGATGATGTTAAAAAATAACTTTCACTTTCACTTAAATTTTCTCTTATATTTAAATCTGGTAAACTTAATAAATGCCTGAGGCTAGTATTGGCTGTTGATGAAGATATTGGTGTAGGATTTTTTAATGCTCTTTTTAAAGACTCCAGTTGAGAAATCGTCAATTCTAATTCACTTAAAATTTCAGAAATTCTGTCATCTATCTCTGACGGAGATTTATTTAAATCCATTTCTTTTATAAAAATAATTTAGATAAAAAGCAAATTTTATATATTTAACATTTATGTTTTAATAAAAAAAAAATACGAAAATTTACAATTAATGTCAAAATGAGATTCAACTTTGAATAAACAATTGAGTGATGATTGAAAAAAAAAAAATAAAAAACAAGACAAATCCAAGTTGAGTTGGTTGCTACTTGCCAAAAGAATTATTTTTATTCATTGATAATTTAAGTATTAAAAATGTTAAATGTTTTTTTCTTTTTAAATTAAATTAATTAACAACACAAATAAAAAAACCAACAATTAATTCAATTAAGCTATTGGTTTTATATTGTAAATAAAATTTCACAGCTTCGGATAAAGAGTATGGACAAATACATCATAATCTCGATTTTTTGATTGTCCCGCATGGTGCCTAACAACAACAACAATTTGTTTGATGGGTCTTGATTCACCCATAACACCATTGTTAAATTCAGCTGCATTGGGTAGGCTGCCTGGTATTTGTGAAGCATTTATTGTTACCGCTTGACTCTCACTACCGTCGTTTAAAGTGTTAAACGTTGTTTGTAAAACAGATGTATTTAAAATCAAATTGGCCACATGATTTTGATCATCACGAGATAAAAATCCAGTCTTCCAACCACCCGCAGAATAATTTTCAGCACTTTCTGTTGTTCCAGTCGCTGATGGATTACTTGCATGACCACGAGGATGACCCCGTTGATGTCCTGGATCACATCTTCCATTTTGTGAATTATCCAATATTCTACCAGCATCACTAGCTGATTTACCATCATACCTTGCTCCTCCAATTAAACAAATTATTTCATGGCACTCTTGTGCTCTTGCAAGTGCCTGGATCCTTGCTGCTAAACTATTTATATGTCGTCTCATATACTGTACCGTTTCACGTCTCAATTCCTCTGGTTGACGACCAGTTTGTGCACCAACAACGACAAACAAACAATCATTAAGTGATCCTTCAATAAATTCAGGATCTCTATCACCAATTAATGTCCAATGTCCATACATTATACTAGGCTGATGTGTATCAGCTTGTTCTTGATTAATTCGATTTGTAGTAGATGAAAAAACAATTGTTCTTGTACTTGTTCCAGCAACCAACTCATTATTTTCTACTTCAATTGATGAATTTATACTTGGTGTATTTATTTGTGATGGTTCAATTGGTTCATTATTTTTTTTACCAGTAATCATTGACAAAAATGATTCAGCTAAAGATTTTGACTGTTCTATAATCGTACTCAACTTGGCTGATGAAAAATTTGTTAGATACGAAAAAGATGATTCTTCTGTTTCAATATTTTCATTAATAACACTTTCATTATCAAGAGCTTCAATAGCTCTTTCATAATACATACTATCAGATTCACTTAAATTTTCATTATCAGTTAATTCTATCAAATTTATCAAATGGATTAGGGTATTGTTAGATGCTGAGGATTCAATGTGCATTGGATTATCAATTCCACGATTAATTAATTCTATTTCATGTTCAACAATTTGTTGGTCATCAATTTGTTCTTCATCAGATTCTCTATCCAAATTATTATTTTTTAAATCCATTGTAAAATTTTGTTGTTTTTTTTTTTTTTGTACTAATAAATCAACGAGAAAAAACATTCATTACTTAGTAAAAAAATTTCGTTGAATTAAATTTTAAAAAATTTACCTTTAGAAATTTATGTTTACCAAAATTAAAAATTTATTTATATTTTTTTATATGCCAAAAATTAAAAATTTAATTAACTAAAAATTTTGATTAAAAAATATTCAATTCAAATATTAATTGAAAAACATTTGATGATAGTAAATTAAGAAAAAAAAAAAAAACAATTGGATTGTTTTATTTTTAACCTAGCGTTATTTAAAATTGATTTATTTAGAATATAAATATCAAAATTTTCAAGTTAAAATTTATTAAAAGACTTAAAAAAAGAAATTAAAAATGCAATCTCCTTGTCTTATGGAATATTCGAGTGGAAATGGTACTGGTGTTGCTGAAGCAATTGGAAATTGGGGATTTTCAAATTGCACTGCATCGTCAAATGATGGTGGAATTGAAAAATTAAAATATCTTTTTACAGAAATGCATAAACTGTAAGTAAATAATAAAAATAAAAGTCATTTTAATTCATTATAATAATAATAAATATATTTAAATGATTTGATTCATCAGAAAAAGTTCAAAGCCAGAGAGAAGATTCATTTATAATAGAGCAAATGATTGTAATGCTTGGCCAGTTGGTCCAAGTCCTCATGAATGTAAACCCGTTTGGACATTTCCAGAAAAAAGACCACTCATTACATTTAGTCAAACAGCTGAGACAGTTATTGTATCAAGTTTAAATCAAGTTAGAAAAGATATGGCAAATCCTATTCCTGGACGAGTTTATGTTTACGATAAAGTTGTAAGAAAATATTTATTTTTTATGTAAAAAATATTGATAAAAAATAATATTTGGGTTTTTTTTTTTATAGTTTAATAACAAGTGGTACAAAGTGGATCCAAAAAAATGTTGCCCAAGAAGAAATTGTTGTGGGACATGTTGAAAAATAAATATTCATTTTTGAAATCCATATAAAAATCAAATAAATTTATTTAAAAATTTTATTTGATAAAAGCTTAAAAATAAACAACCATATTGTTTTTTTAAAAAACAAAACAAAACAAAATAATTAAAAAAATAAAAAAAAACAGTTGCCCCTGGCATCAGTAAGTTGTCAAATGTTTATAAATAAAATTTAGAAAATTAACAAGCCGTGTGCTTCTAGCACAAGAAGATAAAAAGAAAAATTAAAAAAAAAAAAATTACCAATGTTTTAATAATAAATTAAAAAGTTGTGCGGAATGTATGAATGTAAATTTTAAATTAGAAATTTAAAAGTCATATCAATGACACAAAATTTATAGTTAAAAAAAACTTTTTATTTTTAATTTTAAATTCCAAGTATATTTTTTTTGTTTGCAAAATAATAATTTAAAAAAAAAATGCCTTGTGACGGTAAAAATCAAAATTGTGAAAGACGTCGTGAGTTATTATCACAATTAAAATGTCTCATAAGTTCAATGGACAGAAGGTAAAAATTAAAAAAGTTCCCTCAAAAATTGTACACAATAAAAAAACAAAAAATAAATCATTTAAAATTTAGAAAACCCTGTGAATGGGATGAGCCAACAAATTCACCACCACCAAATTGTTGTCCAATTGATCCATGTTGTGTTCAAGATCCATGCTGTGTAAGACAACATCTTCATTCATTAATTAAAAATATCATTAAATGATATATCTGTTTTTTCTCCACAGACAATTTTAAAAGCTTGCAAAAGTTTTGAGCTTCGTAGTAGTAACATGTACAGATGTGAATGTATAAAACGCAATGGTTTACAAGACAGATGTATGATGATGGATTGCATGGGTCGTCCTGAATGTATGACAAAGTTATATCCAGTATGTGGACCAGGTCAAGCAGCTCTATTAAAATTAACTGATCTTGGTGATACAAGAATTGCTTTAGAAAAGTTTTACAGTGCTGATAGAGCAAGAGAATCTGCCTTAGCTAATTATTGTCGTTTAACTTGTCCGGAAAATCCTTGTCCACCACCACGACCACTACCACAACAAACACGACAATCATGTTCAGTTCCTATATGTGCTTATCCGGCATATATTCAATGCTGATAATATTCAAGTAATTAGTCAACAAAATCAATGATATTGTAAAATGAAAAATAAAAAAATAATAAACACTTTATTAATGATATCAACAACAACATCTTAAAACGAGTTAATTTGAAGTATAAAAATAAATATTATTATTAATATTTATCTACAATTAAATTTAATAGAAGAACAATAGTATTTTTTTTTCCTCTGATACTACATACCGATGAATTTGTAACAACCATTTGGACGTTTTATTAAAATACCTTCTTCATTAAGTTTATTAATAAATAGGCTAAAGTTTTTAATAACAATACCACCAGCATCAGCAATATCTTTTAGTTCAGTATCAGTAAATAATTTATTATCATCACCAGCAGCTTGTTCACGAAGAAATATAACAAATGCACTAACTTTATTTCCAGTTATTTTACCGGTATCATTTGTTCTACGTATATCAGCTAATCCTGGTGGTGGTACACTTGATATTGTATATTTAAATATCTCAATAATTTCACGTGCATCATCTTCATTAGCAACAGTACGTAGTTCAACTTTTGCTCTCGCTTCAGTTAGTCTAATTAATGCTTCTAATTGTCGATGAAAAATTGGTAAATTTCCAAATATATTATTCATTTCTCTGAGACTAAGATAATATTCTTGTAATAATTGAGCAGCTTCAACTGAAAGTTTTGGTTTAACATATTGTCTTGCATATGCTATGTATTTTCTTAGCATTGGTTGTGGTACTATTTCTTGATCAATTGCACCAGTTAGTCTTTCTTTGAGATTAGTTAATTCATTATTTGTACTTATAGCTGTTGATATTTGATCATTATTATCATCAGCATCTCTCATTGCACGAGTTCTTTTAAATCCAGTATGAGCATTCATAACATGTGAACATAAAAGTGTATCAAGTTGTTCATTTGGTCGATCTAATAATAAATAAATTAAATCAAATCTTGATAATAATGGCTGACTGAGATTTAAATTTTCTGTAACACCTTTACTCTTATCATAACGACCACCAATTGGATTTGCCGCAGCGAGAATTGATGTTCTTGCTGGTAAAGAACAAATAATACCTGATTTTGCAACACTAACACGTGACTGTTCCATTGCTTCAAGTAATGCTTGATGTTGTGTTGGCATTTTATCAAATTCATCAATAATACATGAACCTTTATCAGCAAGTACAAGTGCACCTGGTTCAAGTGCAAAATCATTTGTTCCATTTTCTTTAGTAAGTGTTACTGTTAAACCAGATGATGTACTTGAATTACCACAAACATATACACCTTTAACAGCAACACGACTACATGCTTGTAACATTTGTGATTTACCAAGTCCAGGATCACCAACAATTAATACATGTATATCATCACGTAATGATTCATGTTTTGATGAACCACCAATAAGTGATAATAGTAAACCAGCTTTAACTAATTCATGACCATATATTGCTGGACATAATGAATGTACAAGTAATTTAAATACATCTTGTGAATCGTGTACTTTTTTAATTGCAAAATAATCATGTATATTTAAATCAATACCAACTTCAGTTGTACCTTTTGATTTATTTTTGTTATTAACAATTGATATTGCTTCCATGTACATTGAATTTGAACTTGATATTATTGATTTTGGTAAAATTCCATCATCAGTACCACGTACTTTGATTATTCCAACAACAGTTATATCATCACCTGGCATACATATTTCAACAAGATCATCAAATAATTCAACCTCCAATATTCTTGGCATTTTTCCACGATCATCTTGTTTTGAATTAAAATGTTCTTGTAATTTTATTATTTGAAATGGCGTTGTTTTAACATAACGTGAATCACAACGGGGTTTAAATTTACCACTACCACATACATTACATTTATTTGGTAATGTATAAATGCCATCAAGTTGTTTTTCAATTTGCCAATTTGTACATTTAATACATGTAAATGGTATCCAATTATGTATATGTCTTGTACGACCAACTCTAACAACACAACCTCTTGTTGATATTAATTTACCATAAAATGTTAATTTAATATCACGTAATGGTATTATTTGTTTTAAATTTATTATTTTAACACGTATCATTGGTAAATTTGTATTATCAATTGATAAAGGATCATTATCCATTGGTTTTTCAGCTAATACTTGATGCAATGCTAAACCAAGACAATTTAATGTTTCACGTGGATTTTTAATTAAATCATCATGAAATGTTTCCCATTCATTTATAAATTCTTTATCTTTAAGAAATCTATCAATTGATATATTAAATGATGGTCCACCATGTAATGATACTTCTGCTACATCTAAATTTCTTTTTATAAAATTTAAACTTATTTCAACTTTTTCAAGTATATCCTTATTTGTAAAGTCTTTTTTTTTATCAAAATATAAATGTATACTGTAATATGGATCATCAGTTTTTTTCTTAATTTTATAAGCATCAAGAATTGGATTATCTGGCTCTGGTGAATCTTCATCATTATCATTCATTACATTTAAATTATCCTTCTTATTATCATCATCATCATCACCATCATTATCAGGTGGTTGAATATTTTTTTTTTTATTAATACTGTCATTATTTTTTTTGCCACCTTTTTTCTTCCAAAATCTTCGATTCATGATACTTTTATTTTTTGTTGTTGTTGTTTATTGTTAATAATAATATATAACCTATTAACAATAAATTATAAATAGAATCAATAAATTGTCAATCAAAATCCAATTGACATTTTTTTTTATTTTAGTAATAACTTACCACGTGTTTAATAAACAATGTCAATTTGATATCTATTTTATTTGTTTATTTATTGTTATTAGTATATATACTTTTATGTTTATTATTATCTTTTATCATAAAAACATGGCTGAAGAGGGTCAATAATGAGCCGGCATCTGGTGTCGGTGCACTGTATCAATCTTCACTGTTGGCTTGGTCAGAAATTTTACACATAACAACACTTTTACGTATATATACAGATCTAAAAATACATTTGTATTTGTAGACTGAATCTCGTGGTGGTTTTTTAAGATTAGAGCAAGACAGTCGAAAAGTTTGACTGGCGCGTACTGGTCATGGTGTGTGTATGACGCGCTTTTGAATTAACTTTTTTTTTTTTTTTTAATTATATATTCTTTTTTTTTTATTTTTATAGATAACTAATTGCTTATTAGTGTTATTAAATTAAGATTATTTTTTGTCCAATATACATTGATAATAAATTTTATCAACAACATCAACAAATAATTGAGTGCCTAAGTAAAACTAGAAAATTTTTGTTGAGCAAATAATCAAATAATCATAATAAATTGATATAAATAAAAAAAAAAAAAAAAAAAAAAAAAAAAAAAAAAAAAAAAAAAAAAAAAAAAAAAAAAAAAA
>JAPYYR010000749.1:0-27461 GCA_030523065.1 Aphidius colemani
CGAAATAATATTTCATTTGTTTTTGTTTAGTTTTTAATTTACATATTCACAAAGTTGCCCACTTATTTTGTGCTCAAAAATAGTTTTATTCAAAAATTAAAAGAACTATATTGAAGCTCTTTCAAATTCACAAAGGTGGTATTCTTTATTTTTTTTATTTGCTTAATTTTCATCGATATAAAATTTAATTGTTGATATTTTTCATTTGGAAAAACCTATGCCCACTCACCCTGAGCTTAAAAATGATTTTATTCAAAAACTAAATAGACTATTTTGAAGCTTTTTTGAATTTACAAAGGTGATATTCTTTGTTTTTCTTTATTTTCCTGATATTCTCTAATTGGAAAATATGTATATTTCAAATTGTATGTGTGCTCTATATATTTTATCGATTGATATTACGTATATATTTATTAAATTTGCATATCTATAATATGAATTTGTATACTAAAATTTAAAGCATTCATCATACTATTGAAAAATACAACTTTAAATTTTATTATCACTCTCGTTTTTTATTTTTGCACAAATAAAATATGATGCATTAAAGAACGTGAGAAGTGGTATGTTTGTGGAGCATATGAAAATACTCTTTTTCACAAAACAGATCGGCAAGTGGCAATGCCTTTGATAGCAATAGTGAATAGGTGTTACCTGAGCAAATATGTTTATGCTTCTACGAAAGTGTTCTTCATGTACGCATGTCAGCGAGAAAAAAAAAAAATATGGAGTAAAAAAAATATAGTTCATAGTGACAGAAAAGAAAAATAAAAATATATTTGTCGAGACGCAAAGTTTCTTTGGCAAAGAATAAACTCTGTTGGGAGTCTCTATATATATTTACATGTAGAAAAAAAAAAAATTATATTTACTCAGGTGATTCGTAGCCACATGAGTTTGTTTATACATCCACACTCTATATTTCTCAATAAATTGATTACTCAGCTAATAAAAAAAGCAGGATTATATTCGAGCATAAAATATTTATATAAATTTAAAATCCCAACAGAATTAAAAGGGAGCTTTTTTCTTAATTTTATATTGGATATGTGATTTAGAGTATTAAATATAATTTCCATGTACTTTTTAACTTGGAGATTTAAAAAAAAATATTTCATCGAGTACTTGACCTATTGTATACTTAAACTCAAAGATTAAATTTAGTATAAGCTTACCGAGTTTCATATTGTATACAACTTTTAATTATATATATAGCATGGTTTAACTTTTCAACTGAGAAATGAACGTACCAGTGGTGACCATTGCCAAATCTCATTGTCCAGACGTACAAACGTACTCTTGAAACAAAAGCATTGTCGTGAATTGTTTTGGATTTGAGGACTGTGCCAGAAAATTCATGATATCTCGTTGACCTGGTTTTCAGGTCGATGATTTTGTTATTCTAATATTTTTCTAAACAAAACACAAAAAAATTAATAATAATGAAAAAAAATTCTACTTTGTATTCATATAAATTATTATTTTGATTAATAATTACAAAACTCACTTTTATTATGAAATAATATTGTTTTTTTTTTTCCATTTCGTTCACGAATATTGATTATACATTTATAAAATTAAAAAACAAAAATTAATGTCAACTTTTAATTTATTTCAGTGTTGAGATCTTTTGATATATAGATAGAAGTACTTGACCTACACTTGATTCCCCTCTATATTCGCTTATCAGAACAGTGCACCCTTCCATTGAAAAAAAAAAAAGACTTTATCATAACTTTCAATGTAACTTAATTCTCCAATTCAACCCAACAGATTAAATATAACTTAATTAAAATAGAACTTGATGCTCAAGGAAACGTGAAGTTTCAAAAATTAATAAGTGTCAATTTAAGCAATACATTTACATATAAAACTGTCCAAGTTTTTAAATAAATTTTTTATGTTCATTATTTAAATGAAAAAAATTGTTTCCAACTCTTCAAGTTTTCTTAATGAATTTGTAATATTATTATATATCTTAAATATATAATTAATTTACAATTTTTAATTGAATCATTTAATTAAGATTTGAAGTTTGATTTATTATATTTATAAATGGAAAAAGAAATTAATAAAAATGTATATTGTTAATTGACTTTTATTTACAATTTCATTAATTAAATTATTTTTAAATGTGTTTTAGAATGGATGGTAAAAGACGAGAGACCCGTGGATGGGGCTAGTTCATATGAAGTGTCTTTGAGCAGTCATGGTGTGGTGTGAGCAACTTGTGACGTGGTGCTGCCTTGCTTTGCTGTCAGTATCGCAATCATTTACTGGTATGTATTTAAACTGAAATATCAATTACCCAAAATTATTGCATAACTTAATCAAATATATTTACAAACGTTAAATAACATCAAACATATGCCATTGATATTGAATTAGAAATATATTTCTTAAAAAGGAAAAAATAATAAGAACAGTATAGGAAACAGTTGAGAATATTTTTAAAAAATTATAAAAAATAAATATAAACTTTGATAAAAAGTAAAATTGACTTCAGGGGATTAGGTTTGTTATCAGTTTTCATATTTTATCAATTTATTTTGAATAAGAAAACTCAGAGAATTTTTTTTTGCAAAATTTAAAAGACGTTTGTCTTTTATCTTGAACGTACAGAAATAGTATTATAGCATTTATGTGGACATTATGCAAATGACTTTAGTACATGCACATAAGCAAGACGCTTTGTTTGAAAATATCTTGCTTCGTATCATCATGGTGCAGCAAAGAAAATTTATCAAGATGTATTGTCAAGTATATCAAAGGAAGTAGTAAAGAAATTATTATAATATTCTCACACATATATAAATATTCCTCGAAATATTTTAGCTTTATTTGGTCATGAAATATTAATCAAATATATTTTATACGTGGTAAATAGTCTGAAAACAAAAATAATTCAACGCTATTTATTCAGACACGTATTCTAATAATTAAATATACAAACAAAGTAAATTTTTTTTTTCAAATATTCCAATAAATTTCATCAATGAGTAATGAGTTTTATTTTATTAATAAAATATGCAAATATGATTACCAATATTTATTAATTTATTTAATTTTATAAATATATTTCATTTTTTTTTTAACCAATACAATTTATCAAGCTGTTGTTAAATTAAAAATATACGAATTACAAATTACAAATTATAAATTACGAGTATTTTTTTTATCGTTTAAATCAAAAAACAATTCTTCAATATTCTCCGTTTAACATTTAAAATAAGCTCTAATTAACGAATGAATAATTCCAAAAAAAAAATCAATGATTAATCAAGTCGACATGTGTCAAAAATTTGATTTAAAAAAAATACAATTTGTATAATGAACAATTCAATATGAAATAATTATAAATAATGAATAATTCATAGAACAAATTACAAAAAATATGACAAATATATTCATGTTATGCAGACGATAAGGTAAAATGTCATGGAAGTGATAATAATTTTCTTGTCATATTTGATTGGACATACTTTTCCGATGTATATCACGAATCATAATCAATTTTATAACCAATTATATATATCAACCAACTAGTACATAATGATTTCGGTACAAGTAGATGCGTGAATCATGATTATACATCGACCTCATGTTAAATCAACTACTATTTTTCATGTGGTTTCGTGTTAAAAATAATTAGAGCTTTTTTATCAAACACAGTAAAAAATAAACACAAATATGTGACGTTGCAAAGTACTAATTTATTTTTTATTTCATTTAAATATTATTAGTATAAAAAAATTAGAATCAAGCACCATCGATATACATAAAAATGTTTTGTGTGTATAGATTTTTATTCGTTTATTTTTTTTTTGTTCAAATGTCATTTATTTTCTTGTCGTTTATCGGGTCATCTTAGTGATAAATTCATCCATGTTACTGTAAGCCTTGCAATACTGGAACAATGCCAGGATTTTTTTTAATTCTTTTTTTTTTTTCTTTAATTTCTTTATTTATTTTTTTTAACTTATCGCTCTGGGCATTGCCTACGTTTTCATGTGGATTATAACATTGTTCTGTAAATTGTACATACAAGTCACCACAACTTATGGTCAAACTTGGACTTTCAAAGTGACAAGCCACAAGCAAAACACAAACCGACAAATCAAATATAGAAATATATATTTTTACTGTTGAAAAAGAAATAGAAAAAATAATAAAAGACAAAAGTCATGTATGGGTTGCCAAGTTTATGTGAGATATATTATATTCAACTGGAAAGCCATTCAATAAGATAAATTGTATTTATTTACAAAAGTAAATTTTAAAAAAAATTCATAAATTCAGAAAAAAAAAATTATTGGAAAACAAAGATACTTTTTGTCACATGAACGTGTACCTTATCAATAAAATAAATGTTTAATCTCAAAATCCATGGTTATCATAAAAATTGATAGAGAAAAAAAATTATACAGCGAAATACTGTTTAAATTGTATTTTTTATCAGGTGAAGAGATCACATGCACTATTGGTTTATGCCAAATAAAAAATAACTGCATAGAAATCATGAACAGTATTCATGAAGTACAAACAATAAATCTTAATTTTGTATAGAAAAATGACAAAGAACTTTTGGATTTTTATCCTTAGATTGTCATGAGTTTGGCTGGTTATTTCGTTTTATTTTTTTTTATTTTTTTCGATTTTCATTTATGTATACTGGTTTGTAGATATATCTTATTGCCATGACAAGATACTAAGCAAGATGACGACCTTGCCCGACCCTGCTAATCCATAAATATGTATTACATACAGCAACTTTGCTTTTTTTTTTCTCTACGAATTCTATATATAACAGTAAGAAGTTTTACGATTTCGCCCGCAAAATTTCAAACATGCCAACCCCTCAATTTCACTCGTGATTTTCTCACAATCTTGTCAGTGTATCGAGTTTTTTTTATTTTTTCTTCTGCTGTTAAAAATAAGATGAAGGAAATATAAAAAAAAAATAATAATAACATCGATATTGTCTGATCCAATATTGCGAGTTTAGGAAAAAATATTAGCTTGCTTATGTTGAAATTTTATTAAATTCTGATGATTTTTTTTGTTGATTAGATTGTAATTTATTCTAAAATTTTATTATTTCATATGAAAATTGTTTTTCATTTTTTATGAAACAATTAATATATAATATATTTATTCAAAAATTCTGGAATAAAATATTTACTTGCTGTGCTAACCTCTCGAGTTAATAATTTAAGAAAAAATGAATAAACAATAATTCAGCTTGTTAAGTATATTTTTTTCTTCATATTACCACGTGGGCATTTTTCTGCTTGAATTTTCTTCTCAAGTACATTTGAATGAGGCATGTTTTATTTACCATTAACCCGTTATACATATACTTTTTAATTAAATATGTCAAGATGTAAAACAATTGAAATTTTAATTTTTTTTTTTGGTCGAGTACAAGTTAATATATTATGGCGATTTTATTATAGTTGTAAATAAAATTTTATTCATAGTAGTTGTTACGTGTCTTAGAGTTTTAAACACCTGATAAATTTACAAGTAATTTTGTATTTTTCAATAACTATAAAATAAAATAGACAACGAAAAAATAACTACTACTATTTTACACAGCAGATGTGTAGCAGCATATTTTTGAGACTTTTATGATGGGGTAATTTTTGCATTTCAAGAGTCAAAGATAGCTGAAACTTTACATTATTTTCAACATAATTATAATATAAGAATAGAAAATTCAATTCATTTTAGTCTACCATTAAAATATGCAACAACTTATTGTTAGTTAGTTTATCATCTCTTCACAAAATGCCAGGTTTATTTCAAAAAGTTTTTATTGTATTCGAAAAAAGAAATACATCTTTTGTCTATTCTTGTTACATTTCAAAATCTGCTTATTATTTTCCAAAGTATAAAAAGATTGAACAGTTATTATTTGTGTAAAAAGTTTTGAAAAAATAAATAAATTAGCAGAAAAGTAAAATGAAACAATAATAAAACAAAAAGAATGTATAGTGTGAAATACCAACGAACCTTAATAAAGCTAATTTTTCATTGTATTAAATTTTTTTTTGGTGTTTTTGTTTAAAACTTTTTTCGTCAAAAAGTAACACTGTAAATTAGTGTTAAGGTAGTATTGTACAATGCCAAGAATGAGCAGCAGGTGGTGTTAAGATTTCTCAGAAATTTTCAAGGAAATGTAAATTATGACAAAAATAATATGTAATTGTCAAAGTGACATGAAACATTTGAATGTAGTTAAAGTTGTCGTTAGAAATTTTGATAATCATATTAATTTTTATACATAAAAAAAATACTCAACTGAGATTGCTCAAACGAATTGACAAAAGTCACATTTATTTATTCGCAGTCAATCTACTTGAAAAGTTTTTGTGTACAATTACTCAAAACTTTAAGGATAGAATCTGTTAACGACGGCAGAATAATTTCATCAATATTTGCTCTTTTCACTGATAGATTTCAAGAGAAATTATGTCAAGAAGTTTAAGTATAATGTGTATACACATGTCTCAGTAAACACTGGTAAATAGATTAAAGATACTCAGAGTATTAGTTTAACAAAAAAATTGTGGCTTGTAAACATGTATTTTTATATCTATGTAAAAAAGCTCTTTCAAGCATCAGATGTTTCTGTCGTAGGAGGTCACATAGCAATCAAGATTTTTTCTATTTTTTATTATAATGGAAATACATTGCTAAAAAAAAAAATAAATTATACAACACAAAGCTTGATGAATTTATATTTCCAAATCTAATTTATCATAAATTGTAAATTATTCATTGCCATCTAATTCTGACATGATTTATTACTCAATTATAATTAGAATTTCAATTGCTATAATTTTTAAATTTTACACATTTCATATTCAATTAAAAAAGCTCATAATTTCATGGAAAAAATATTAACTGACAAAGCTTATTGACTTTAAATAACTCCCAGTATTTCATATATAGAATTAAACTTCTTTTAGAAAGTTGGAAAATTATTTTCAATTGTAGTAGAATTTAATAATGTTATATAAATAATTTATCAATTAAATTTAGGATTTTTTTCTCTTTAAAATTTATAGTGACAACCAACAAAAACATGTAATTATATGAGAATTCTATGCAGAGTGTAAACATGTATGTTCAACAACATGAGTATGCTTGTTAATATAATTATGTTAAATATATATAACTGAAATTTTGTGTTAGCAAGTGTATGTGTGTGCTAAAAACTTTAAGATGCTTGTACTAAAGCTTTTGTTTTGGTTAATATTTACTTGGCTTTATTCCTTTGTTTGGTTTTCAAAATATCAACAGGCTTTCTTATTCCACAAGTAAGAAAAAATAAATAAAGCTTATGAAAGTTTAATTTAAAAAATCTATTTTTGATGATTCGCTAATTTCAAATTATATATTTTAGTATTGACGTTTGGCAAGTAATTTTATGAAAATGTAATGAGCTTTGTAATGAGGGTAACAAAGTTTGCTAAGTATTAGATCAGACAAAAGAATCAAAGTAAAATTATTAATGATTTTTGTCTATTAAAAATGCTGACTCAATGTGCCTCACTTTGAGGCTAATTTTTTGATGACTATACAAGTAGAAATTTTGTTAAATCCTATGAGCTAATAAATTATTCAAATTGATTTATCATCTTAATTTTATCATTAAACATTCTCTATATTACAGTATTTAATTTAGAAACAAACTTTTCATATAAATATTACAAATAAAAATGAAGGAAAAATATTATTTTTGCACATAAACATATCTTTACAAACATTCAAGTTATAAATAAGTTTATTTTAGTTGATATTAAATATTTACTCGACTCTGATTAGTTTCAATTTCATCAATAACATTATACTAAAGGGCTGAAAATGAGCCAAAGGCTTTAGTGTTTTTATTTCTTAAAAAAATATCAACTTGTGAACAAATTGGAGTAGTGATTTTCTATCAGGATGAGAATTTCAAAGCTCGTTTTAGATGCAAAGTACTTTTGATTATCAATTTTACAAGTAAATAAATTCATAATCTACTTTTTTCTTTTGTCAATACAAATTTTCATATATTTAAACGACAAAAAGAAAAAATAATCAAACAAAAAATAATTGAAAAAACAAAAATTAATAAAAAAAACTTTAAAAAAATATATTTTTGTATTTTTTGCTTTTTGTTTTTACAATTATTACGAGTAAGAAAATATTTTTGATTTCCGATCGAATATATGATCACTGTTATTCCAACATTGTTGATTCATTTATTTTTTTGTTTTGATGTGATTGAAGCATATATAAATTTTTTTTTATATATTTTTGTTTCTTTGTAAGCTTCCAATCTGCTTTGTTTTACTCATGAACAAATCCTCTCATTCTTTTCGTTCTGTTTACTTTGATCTCACTTTATCGCAATATTGAAGAGCTTCTAGCTATCATTTTCCTTTTTTTTTTACCAAGGGAAAGTGTGTTGTTGTATATTATTGATCTATACATTTCCTGTCATAGGTTATATATAGATAAATAATATCCGAAAAAACAAAAGAAATGTGTTGAAATATCATCATATAGACGTATTTTATTATGATTGAACTATTCGTTTATACATATTTTATTAAAGTAAAAAAGAAAATATTTTTTATAAAAGATATAAATAAATTTTATACTAACTAAATTACATAGGATAATTAATTATTATTAATGTAATTTTATACTTTACAAATTTCATCGACAAAAATTTTTCCAAGCCTCATTTATACTTTTTATTTATTAAAAAATTAAAAACAAAAAATAATACTTATTAATAAGCAGATCAAGGTCCTTTCAAACAAAGAATTTTCATTAAATTAATCCTTAAAATTATATATTTTTATGTTGAATTATTTTCATAAAACTTTTTTTTCAATTTAATATTTTATGATTTTTATTTTTTCAAAGAAAAAATTTCTACTTGTAAAAAGTTTTGAGCTAGAATTTTTAAAATTCCCAGTGTAATATCCAAAAAAAAAAATAAATAAATTTTGCAATAAGAATTTTTTATCCACTGAATATTCGTTGCACGTAACTTTTTCATGACATTTTACTTATCAACCATACATAAATTGACACCTTTACTATAACAAAGTACAAAATTGAAGCGTGAAAAAGAAAACTTCAATAGCCAGAACAAATACAATATGTCTATATCGATGCAATCTCACGGCTCACAAACTCGAATAGAAACTCGAACTGAAAAAAATATATATCCACGAACCACAAGATACAATGAAATTGGCTCATCGAAATATCTTTGTCTGAAAAATTGAGGGTATGACATTTGACAATTTTTCATTTTATCTACATTCATTTTGACGCTTATTTTTTGACGTGTATTATTCAAGAAATATGATCTTCATTTATTTATTTTTTTTGTTCAATATTTTTTCTCTTATTTGCATTAAATATCCATAACTATATTCCAAAAAATTTAAATAACTTTTAGATATACGTATAAATAATCTAAAAGTCATCCTATTATCGCCAAGAAAAATCATTCACTAAAGATCTCTAGGAAGTGCTTAAAAATAATGTATAACTTTTGATCAGAAAATAATTAAACACTACAAATATTTGTATAGCAATACTATTAGAAAATTGGGAAAGAAGTAGGTCAATTAAACCCCACGTAACACTAGAACAAAGTTTAAACGAATAAAGTAAAAATAAGAAAAATAAACTCGCATAGTGCAGGTTCTTTTAACTAATTTTAGTAAATTTACTACTATTGTTCATGTGAACACCCTAAGGCATGGATGAGCTCGATACGAAAAATTTTCTAGTTAATAGATCAAATATCAGAAGGTTCAGAGAAAACACTGGTGCCTCGAACAATAAATAATAAAATACGTAAAAGTAAATATTAAATTTATCCATTAAAATAAAATACTAACAAATATAAAATAAAAAATTTTACATTAATTGTATAATTTTATTTGTCATTTCTGTAGAAAAAAAAAATTGATTAATCTCGTTGAAAATAGCAATGATTACAGCTGGATATGATTAATGTATTGTTTTGTAAAATTTGAATTAATAAATATCGATCAAAGGCGAATGAATATATTATTTTTCAAAATTTAAATTGCAGCGAAGAATAGTTTGAGAACATTTCAGCCAAGCGTAATATGTCAATATGATGATGGGCTTTTATACTTTGGGGCGTATAGTGGGTTGGAAGTTGGTGAGGGTTAACACGCATCAGCACTCGAGACACGCTCTGAACACCACTTTCAGAATTTTTATTAGTTATTTCTCAGGTGAAATGATAATAAAAAAAAAATTTTTACAGTTATCTATATAGTGTATGTACATATATATGATGGGGTCAAACATATAGAAGTTAAAAATAAAAAGAATTCGGAAAACTTTTAAAAATGATTTTTTGAACAATTTTGTACTGTTTGAACAAATTATCAGGAAATTTATATTTGAGCTTAAAAAATATTGTCAGAATTTTGAACACATACACATTTGATAACTTTTGTCAGTGTAAATTGGCCTAGAATTTATATTGTTTTCGAATTTTTAAATATTAAAAAATGCAGAATTTAAACGAAGCCCTAATGAACATAATTGAATAAAATCAAAATAATTGTAAAAAAATATTACAAATTAAATTTCTGTTACACAAATATTTCAAATTTACAATTAATTCAATTTTTTTTATTTTATTTTTGAAGAGTTATTTTGTTAAAAAATTTATTTGTTTCGCTTTGTAAAAAAATCCCACAAATTGAGTGGTTAAATCTCGAATGTTGAATATATTATTTTGGTCAAAGCCACATGAAATTTGTGCTTGCAACGTCGATATAATTCATTTGATTATTTTTTACAATATAAAAATTTATAATGAAATAAAATTGTTATTTCAGTTGCTGATTTATCTACAACAACAGACAAAATATCAACGACAGCTACAAGGACAACAAAATCCAGTGCATCAACAAAACGTTCGATACCAACTGATGCACCAATGTTGAATTACATATTTGACATTCATAATACAATAAATAAGCATCAACATCATCGTGATAATCGATGGGGACCTCATTTTGAAGGTGAAAGTCAAAATGTGACAGCTCAAGCTGGTGCTACTGTCATTCTTGATTGTAAAATATCACTTTTACAAGGAAAAACAGTGAGTATTATAATAATTCATATTTTTTTAACAAGAAATAATACTTGACTCATAACTAGAATTTCTTTAAGAACAATTAAAAAAATTTCACTATCTCTCATTGTCTAACAAACATGAAAATTATTTGATCATTTATTCGTTCCTAAATGACTGAAAAATTTTGACATTAATGCATAGTAATTATCGAGTAAATATTGTCTAAATAAATATTGGATTTTCAAATTTATATAATAGTCAACGAGTAGTCTCTTGTAGTAGTTGATGCTTAATTTTGTTCTTTGTTGTCGATGATGATAATAATGGCAACTGACCAACAACCTCTCTCATGTATAGACGAAGTGTCGGTGGTTAGTTTGCTTCATAGCTATACGTGTTAAAATAAACAATTTACTATACAAATGTATAGACATTTTAGATGAATAAACAACTTGTCACATTGTTCTATACTCTATTCATGTATATCCTCTATGTATATCATATTCTCATTCAAATTTGTTAACAAGCTCATCAGCCATTTATGGTTTATACACTGTGTGATAAGCAAATATACTTGATGATTTATTTTATCGATACTTTTTTTAAATAGAAAAATAACGTGTTAATTCTTTATTGACTTGTTGATTGTTGAAAAAAAAATTATATAATAATTATTCATTTATTATTTAAGGTGTCGTGGTTACGTAGACATGAAGATGGTGAAAAAATGACGCTACTCACATATGGTCAACTCACTTACACTGGTGACTCAAGATACACCGTTGAATTTCAATATCCCGATAATTGGAAATTGAAAATTCGAAATGTGAATAGCAGCGATGAAGGACAATATGAATGCCAAATAAGCACACATCCGCCCATGACAATTGTCGTCAATCTTCATATAAATGGTAATGTAATTTATAAATTTTTATTACATATATTTGATTTTTTTTTTTTAAATATAACCTGAGAGAAAATAAAAGATGACATTCGATTGGATCACGTACTTTCTCGTCCAGTATGGAATTTTTATCGTTTTTTTTTTTCTATTCTTGCTACTTGGATGAAGATTTTTAATTGGTTTACTTCGATTGCAGATCAGTTATTAACAAACTTCATGAACTTTATAAAATATATACAATTTCCGGATACAATGTCATCATCTTTCTCAATTTATCAGTCTTTTCTTTGGTCTCTTGAGATATTACTTTATTAAAACAATAGACATTCTCAGAGACACTCAAGATAAGCTCCAGGAAAAAATTGCATATAGTTTCTTATCATTATTTTTTAAATCAAATTGTATTTTTTAAAAATAATAAATACCTCTATCCATATTTTTTTTTTTTTTTACAAAAATTATATATAAAATATTGCCAGTAAATTTTGCATTGAATAAATGAAAGTAGACAAAAAAAATTGATAGAAAATAACATTGAATCGTTGCCAAGCGATATAGAGTCAAAAATATATATTGAAAGCAACAGGACACTGGAATTTCACGTATTTTTCTTTTCTACAAATCTTAAAACCTTATATACAGTTGTACAAGGTCAAAAAAAAAAAAGTATATAAATAAATAAATACACAAAATAGAGGTCGGGTTGTGTTAAGGAATTCAAGATCCTCAAGACACTTCATACATATTTATGTTGGTTTAGTAGCGAAAAATTTTCAAGATAGTATAAAGTACGATAGTAAAGTATCTGTAAAAAAACATTGGAATGAATATAAATTTAGTCAAAACAGAGTGCGTGAAACCAGCAGTCAATTTATTGATACAACGATAAACAAGAGCATCAGATAAGCTACGAAATAAAAACATAAAAATCAATAAAAAAATCAAATGAAATAAAAGCTCTTCTCGAAGACATTGAAAATAAAATATATAACTTTGAAAATTTTCAACTCAAATTATTGAATAACAACGAGTTTCATTCCATCGATGACATTCTATACAAACTTTTGTAGTTTACTGACTATTCAGAGCTGATTGTTGATCTTGAATCGATACGAATATTTTTCTATCATTCCATTGTTAATAAAACGAAATAAATAGTTGAAAATCTTATTCACAATCCAAGAAATTAAGTACAATATAAAGATGAGAGACTCGAATGAATATAGGCAAGAATTTCGAGAGTTTTTTGCTTATAGAACTTTACAAAAATAAATAAAAAAAAGCTCAGGGAAAAAAGTTTCATGCGTCCCTGAGCGAAGAAAACTTTATGCACCTGTGACTGAAGTATAGACCAGGATCACACGATGGTCCACTGGGAAAAAAAATCCCATATATATATAACAACAAGTAAAAAAGCTAGATGCTTCAAGCAAAGGACAAATACCACATATAAAGTCAAAAGAATCTTTGTTCTATTCTTTTTTTTTTTCTTACTTTCTTTTCAAGGGATTTCTGTGGAATTTTGTTCAAACAATATTTTGTTTTATATCCATGAAATATATTGAAATTTAGAATACATAAAAATATATTCTACACTTCAAGTTTTGTTATTTCAAATATCATAAATAAAATTTTTTGATCTCATAAATTATTTAAATACTGACATAATACATATTTTTGTATGTATTTTATTTAAAAAAAAATTGTTTTTAGTATTTTTTATTAATTTATAGGTTTAATTATGTGTTACAGCACCTTCAGTTCAAATTGTTGATGCACTAGGAGAGCCATTACGTGATAAATACTATGAAGCAGACAGCACTATTGAATTATTGTGTGTTGTACGACACATGGCAATGCAAATGCAGTACAGTGTGGTCCAGTGGTTACATGGAAATAGAATTTTAAACTATGATACGTCTAGGGGTGGTATTAGGTAAGTAAATTCTATTGTGATTCTCAAAGTGATATTATACACACTGTGGCAAACATACACTGACTAAAAGTTATATGTATAAACAAATAACAGTATCAAGCTTCAATTGAAGTTTTGCTTATACACACAACTTGGCAGTTAATCATTTCCTCTACATAACAAACTACTCACATAATGGCTTTTGAAATCAATGAAATTTATCAATATTAAATGTCACATCATTTCAACAATTAATAAGATTATTTTACCTTTATAATTTCTCTTTATAAACTCTCAAGTTTTAATTACAACCAAAAGCTCAATTATTTGTTTATAGAGCTTTTTTCTTTTCATTATTTTTATTTATACAACTTGGTTCTTAAATTTATTTATCTTTATATTAAGTTATTTTAGGAAAAACTTTATTTGATTATTTTATTCATTCTTTTATGGATATATTTTTTTTTTTATTGTGAAAAAAATATATACATGTATTCATGTGTTATTTAGGATTTGATGCTATTGGACCTTGTTTCTTGAAAGCATCTAAAAAGTACTTTGAAAATCCAAAGAAACTTTATTGTAACAGTGGCATTTGAATGAAGTTACTATCCTTGACGATAAAACGACCTTCTTTCGAGTCTCATTGTCGAATTATTATTATTTTTTTTTATATTCTCTAAGTTGCTCACGTATTTTATGTCTCTTCTTTAATTACTATGCAGTATTGTCGCAAAACTTTATTAAATATTATTTATATTATTCAAAAATTCAGTAAATAAATTGAGCAAATTTAAAAGCTATAATTTTCATAAAGACATTCAATTAAAAAATATTTTTTTATCTTAATTATTTTATTAATTTATTTTAATTATAAAAAAAAATAAATAATGATGAGTAAGTAGGGATATTATTTTTGGTTAGATGAGATAAAATATAATTGTTAGTATTTAAAAAATTATAATAAATTTTGCTTTGAATTAAATGCTTATGAAGATAAAATATAAAAATACGAACAAAGAAGCGTTGACAGTATTTTGTAGAAATAATTTACAGTGGTAAATAAGTTTAATGAGAAAAGGTTTTTCCATTTAGTAAAGTCAAGTAGAGTATAAGTGTACAAGAAGCGACAAAATCTCAGTGCTATTCTTATCGCTAGGGAAGATCGTCCTCCACTAATTTCCGTAATTGGCCTAGCTCAAGGTCTTTATCGAGCTGTCTACTTGAAGCTTTTATTTTTTTCTCTCAAATTGTCATACTTGTATATATAGAGAGACATGACATTTTCAAAACTTATTCCTCATAATTAAAATTTAATTATCTGTTACAAAGTTTAATTTAACCATATTGAGTGATGAGAATAAATACGATAATTAAAGTTTAAAACTTTCATCAAATTTTTATTTTTTACAATAAAAAATTTAATCTTATTATCGATGGTTTTTTTATATTTTTAAAAATAAAATAATTCAATAGATTTACACCTTATTTTTATCGTTTGTTATTTGTTATTTTCATTGAGCTCAATTTTCTTTAAACGTATTCTAAAGAAGTTAATTATACTTGCTATTAATAGTTGTGTCATCAAACTTGAATAATAAAAATATTACATTAATGAAAATAAAATTTTATGTTTCGAATTCATTGTATGATTTCACTGATTATAATCAAATTATAATTCCTAATTTAGGGTAAAAAATAGAAAACAAAAAAACGAGTTTATTAGCTTCATATGGAATGAAAATTTATCGACTGAATGAACAAAATCACTTCCAATTTGGCTATGGTTTTATGATTATTAAATGATGCTTAAATATTCAGTACGCGACAAGCACGTTCGTTACTGCTCGGTAACGATCATTGAATAATTTTAAAATTCATCATATTAGTCGATTGTAATCAACTCCAATCACTACAACGAAAATCTAATTTGTACATTTTGTCATTCCCAAATAACTCTTTTATTTCATACTAATTATAAATGATATTTCTGTTTTCAATCAATTTTATATTTTTTTATATTTATGAAAAGAAAAAAATGAGAATTAAAAGTTCGAGGTTTATAGTTTATGATAAAATTATTAACATCTGTATAATAAATTATTAAACTATAAACATTATTATCTTATTCGACATAATTTTAATTGAAATTTTATCGTCCAGACATTTTAAAAAAGTTACTCAATTTAATTTTTTATTAATATATACAGCCATGTGTCTGCATAATTTAATTTTCAAAGTAAAAAAATTAAAAATACACGTAAATTGACGTAAACTCTAAGTGATACTTGAAGACAATTTTCGTTTTTTTCTTCAATAAATTAAAAAAATAATATTAAATATTAATTTTAAAAAAAAAAACAGTTTTTTTTTTTTTTTTTTGGTAAAATAATTATTTTAAAAAATAACAGCAAAGTAACTACTTGTAGGTAATGAACAGATAAATTATGACTAAAAGTTTTTCAATTAAAGTTCCAAACCAATATGCTACGTGATTTACCCAACAAATTCACAAATTTTTATTTTGCTAGTCGTTTATGTTCTTTTTTTTGTTTGCAAATATTTTCCAGTTGTCATGAAAATTCTTCAACAAGTTACACAACATATGATCCAGTCATTTAAATAGCTGTAATTTTATATAAAAATTTTGATGTTTTATCAAAATATAAATGTAAATTATTAAAATAAAAAACTAAATTTATTGTTGCAGTGTAAAAACGGACTTAATGGAAGTAGGAGCAAATTCAACTCTAAGTATAGCAAGGGTGGGACCAACTGACAGTGGAAATTATACATGTGTGCTGACCACAATGCCAGATAAACCAGCAACAGTACATGTACATGTTTTGAATGGTGAGATTTTAAACATAGATGAATTATATGTCCTTTAATTACACAAAAAATAAACAAGAAATTCATATTTATTATTAAAAAATAAAAAACATCAAAACATGCTCTGTCATACATTACACCATGAAATAAAATGACAGTACTTGAGTGTTTTCCTTTGTTTCAGGAGAAAGTCTAGCTGAGCTACATCATGGTACAGCAAATATAACAACTGAAAATAATGTTGTGTTAATTGTGTTATTTGGTATAATTTTTACACATTTACTAATGGCATTGAGATGAAAAACTATTTATCAAATAATTCTGTTGATATATAATATCAATCGAGACATAATTACAACAATGCCTAAAATTGTGTGACAGTGTAAGTGAATAAATCAATTTTTTATTTTATTTTTTATTTTAAGTTGCTTACATTCCAAAAATGTACAACATCACTTCTCACGTGTGACTCGAAAACACCGAGAAAACGATTGATGTGTTCTGGATGCCAAGCATTGTTTCGCTATCAAAAGAAAAAAAAAATATAAAAAAATAAAATGGTTTGTGTTTGTGCATCAGATAATTTACCAATGACGGTCCAAAGTGTCAGGGTGTATATTTATCAATAATTAAATACGTTAAAAATTTAACAATTATAATGAAATTCTTTTCTTTTTTTTTTCGTTTTTTCAATATTATATTGAATAGTATTTAAAATACATATACAAATATATATCAAATTTTTTCACCTTATTCACATTGTGTACTTCCCATATTTTGTTTTGTTATAAATTAAATATTAAATTGTAAATATTTTATGTTTTTAATGAAGTGGGTTGTACTATGTGATAGATGAAAATTAATTAAAATATAAAATTAATTATACAATGTTTGGAGAAAATTTCTTGAATAATAAAATTCAAATAATATCATTAATTTTTAGTATTATGTGTGTAAAATATTATAAATATTTATTCTTATCATTTATTTTACAGAAAAATATTTTTTTCAACTTGTAATTTTATTACAATTAGTCATTTTTGATTATTATAAAATATTTGATGAAAAAATGGACATACGAAAGCTGATAAATCATTATTTCGTTGACTCGTCAGCTATTGGATAAATGTCATTTTTTTTTCATCGAGATTCCAGAGAAGAGGTCAGGAATTTTATGCTTTTTACTGGATGGTGACTGGTTTATGTCTCCCTGTGGTCAAATAATTCGACTATGAAGTGGTAATCATACTGTGAAACATCCTAGTCACTGAAGAGTTGAAAAATAAATTCAACACGAAAACTTATCTATCAGTAAGTATGTTTAAATATTTTACACGTATTGTTAGTATTAACTTATGGGTAAGTATAAAACTTTTAACTGAAAAAATTAGTTTAAAATAAAGTTCAAGTTACTATACTTTCTACACAAGTGTCAATTCGTTACAAATAGTTTTTTTTTCGTTAGAAGTTATTCCAAAATTTTTCTGTCGTTGCCAATTTTTACTGTATTTTGGCATCTTGCCCTTTATCTTCTTTTTTTTCATCGACTGGCGCCGTCTTTACTTTTTTTTTTTTAATGAAAAGATGATAGAAGAGATGGAAATTTTTTACTAAAAAAAAATCTGTCATTCTATATTTCTTACGAGAGAAAATGAAATAAAACCAACTGAATCATAAAAAATTTCTTATATTGTTAATATAATTTTAAAATCAATGAATATTTATTTTTTCAATCTTCAAATATTCATAAATATCATCACTGTTATTTAGCCTATTCATTTTACTTGACTTGCAAATGAAATGTATAATTTTTTACTCAATCAGTTTTTTTGTTTCATCAAAATTTTAAAATCAATTTCACATGCATATGCTAATTAAAACATACAATAGCAAGATGTTCATTCGAGATACTCTTATGATCTCATATTTATTAATTAATTTTAAAATGAATTTTATTATCTATCAAATGAAAATATTATTTTTAATATTAAAAAATAAAAATTCAATTCAATATCTATTTTATGTAAACATTTTTATTAATTTCTTTTTTATTTTACAACAATAGGTTTTTTTTTTCATGATGAAAAACAAACGATATTGTGACATCCGATAGCTGTCAAAGATATTTAATGTCCATGTAACCTTTACTAGGGTGATGGACAATTAAAACCTCAAAGGATTTTAATAGATATCTCGTAACAAATAAAACTTTTTTGTCCGGAGAATGAAACACAATAGCTCAACTCTAATGATGATACATAAAAAGGTATTTAAACAAACAATTAATTAATTTAGCATTAAAAATATACTTCAATCAATTTCAGTGGTATCAAATTTTTTTATCTTATTTCTTTTATAAGTAGTGACAACAGTTTATTATTTTATATATATTTTTTATATTTTTTAAATTCAATTAACAAATTGTTTTACGTGCTCAAAATAATACTCTGATCCTACTTTATAAATGAAGAAAATATCAAGCTATAACATGTTTAATTTTAATGGCAAAGCATAGCTTTGTATGAAAGTAAAAAAATGTTATTCAAGCTTGTTATTTATACATTTTACGTGTTAAAAAAGCGCAACCGTATTCTGTGAAGTTATATTAAATGAGATTCTTTAATAATTTCATTTAATTTTTTTTTTAAACTCATTCTTTATTGTCATAAATATTTTTTTTTTCCTTTATATTATTATTAAATTTTTTTTCTACACAAAAATATTTTTTAATTTAATTAAAAGTAAAAAATTTATTTGTTTTTATTGATCGAATTGTTTGATAAAAAATTTCAACAATTTAAAAAAAAAATATTTTATTACTTTTACGCGTTTATTGTTGCATTTTTTTATCATTATTATTTTCCTTTCTTTATGTTTTGTTTTATTACGAAGCCATATTAAACAAAATAGTAAAAAAAAAAAAAATGAAAAACGTAAAAATGAAAAAGTAGAATATTGGAAAATGAAACGATTGGATTAAATTAATTTTCCACAGACCTTTCATGTCATCTCGATTGTTCACTTTTTGAATTGGAAATACTAAAAATTCAAGTATTTTGCACATTTGAAATTTGACAAAAAGCGTTTTTTATATACAATGCGATATATTTTATGACATAACGATAACTGTTGATTCATATTTTGAATACAGTATAACACAGCATCATGCAAAAAATTTATTCAACAACATTGATAATGAAAAACAATACAAACTGCACCCGAAAATAAAAACGAACAAATAAATAAATGAATAAATAAACGAGTGAAAATGATAAAACATAACAAAGATATTAATATGTAAAATAACATTCCACCGTATACGAATCGTTTATCACAATACTTCAATAGCCAATTTTATGAGGAAATAAATCTTCGTATGTTAACTCATATAACCTTTGGGCAATATTCAATGCAGAATCAGTAGAATTACGAGCAATTTATACAACAGCAGAATCTCTCATTGGGATTACTCGGATTATCTCGGCTGCCCAGTAACTTGGCATCGTAATACTGTATTTTATATTGCTCGCAACACATCAGTTATCATTTTGCTATTATAAAATCAATTACGAATAATATTTCGACAATACTGGACAAGTCACAAAACTAATTATACCTATAATACAAACATGACTTAGTTTATCAATTTTTTATTCTTTATTTTCTTCAACTCAATATTATTGATGTTTGATGAAATAGTGCATCAAAAAGTGTTCAAAAAGTTTGAAAGATATCAGTATATGACGAGGGTTTCGACAATACCGTCGTTGAAAATCTTGACACAATTTATTTTTAAGATTAAAACTCGGACCATGGGGATGAATATTGATAACTTCTTAAAAAACTTTCGCCGTGACGAAATATACTTGGTTATATATAGTGAGAGTTTCCATCGTGTTTATCCCAAGTGCATATCGTTGATGGCACCAATCGCATGTCTAAGTTTTGATTATCTTAAACATTGTTTCACCTTGTTTTAACAAAATTCCAATGTTTATCAAATATGACGTTATTGGTAAACAAATTTTAAATTCAAAAAAAATATAATATCCAAATTTTTTCATATAAAATTATTAAATATTATAATTTTTTTCTACTTTTTTTCGTTGAATATACGAATATATTTGAATTTCATTATAGACAAATTTAAATTCCAAAATATAACAACTGCAATTAAAAAGTGACACAACATGATTAAAAGATAAGTAAAGTACATGTCGAATGACAACATAAAGATCAACTTTGCAAGGGATCATTGAGGTTTGTGGTAAATTACAAACTACATTGTTAACCAAGTAAATAGGTAGACATGTTATTGTACATAGACTAAAACAGATAAACGCATCTTCTCATCGTAATCTACCTATAATCCCTATAGTGTTATGAAAATTAACGCACTGATTGAGCTGTTATTACAAACTCAAAATCAAATAAATTTATAATTTCCATGATGAGAGAGAATTTTATTTTATTTTCATTATGCAAATTGGTAATTATTACATAGGTAATATTCGAGTTGATGTTACATATAGTTGTATATTCATAAAACAATAGCTATTCAAAGTTTAGTTTACTGTAAATTAACTCAAAGAAACTTTGACATAAAAGATAGCTAGTAAATTTCACAACAATTCTCCCAAGACTCTCAATGTTTTTATACAATTTCCACAAGTTTAATTAATAATTGAGTATATAATATTGTAACCACGTATATCTACTGTATACATAAATGTTTGGGTTAATGTCCAGTTTAGTCTTACATGTTTACAGACAAGACATTGTGAGAACTAATTGCTCACGCAAGTTACTACTGGAAATTGTATACCAAAGTTTATTTATCTAACGATAGACCAATGTATCCAACTTAGCACGTGTCTTGAATTATTATGATAACAAAATAAATTCAATTTACGTGGTTTGATTATATTCAATACTCTAGCGAACAATTATCATTGACAATCCATTTTAATAGTTAATCATCAACTTAAAATACAGATTTTAAATGAAGCAATGTGTCATTAGTAATTACGTTTGAGAAAATAATAATATTACGCAAAAGTAAAAGAAGTACAGGCGGTTATTTATCATGCACATTTTGCTGAAAGCTTTTTTTTTTCTTCTTTCTTTCTTTCTTTCACTTGGCTGTTTTTTATTCATGGCGGTAGATAAAAGTTCAGGTGCAGAAAGTATAAAGTGACGGGTGTATGGTTGTATACTATGTATGCACACTGACATGTTTGAAAAACTTTACCAAAACCCATGGTGGCCATTAGAAGATCGTTAACCTACTTGGCTCTCTTAATCGATGCACCAAACGCAACCTTCTATCTCCATTAAACCTGGCCAACAGGTTAGTAAATGTAATCAACGAGTAAACATTAATCCAAATTTTCCTCATTTTGAAAGTGTTTAAATCTCAAATGATCTTATAACACCACATTAAAGATTTACAAAATTTAATATAAAATATAAATTTTTATCCTCAAAATAGATTTGTATTAGTTTATCACATCAACTTCATTGAAAAACCATTCATTTTTCATTAATTTATTTATTTTAATCAAAAAAATTTTGTATTTTTTGTCGTCATAATCGACTGAATAACTGAAACTTTTGAAGAGTTTATAATTACTTCTACATATAATCGCGTGTCTGTCAATCGAGAAAATTTTTTCATCAAATCATTTTACCTAAATTGCGTGATTAACATTTTCGAAAAAATAAAACTAAAATTACAAACAGCTGTATGAATGAAAAATAAAATAATACATTTACCAATATTTAATTAATTCCAAAATTAAATTTTCGTATATAATTTTTAAAAGACATTATTACTTGATCAATTTTGGAAATTATTATATTCATTTTTTAAATTAAAAAAATATAAATCAAATAAATTTTTACCAGAACAATAAGGTATAAAAAAAGAGTGCACATTTATTTTTTTTAATAAATATATGTGAGTGAGAATATGAAAGCTACAAGAAACATTGGATTATGAACAGACAGTTTTTCTTATCCTGGACTAGAAAAGTGTTCATGTCATGCGCACAATTACACATTTTTACAAGATATAAAAAAATACATTTTTATATATAAAATTGTATCGTTTTTTTTTTTCATTTTTTATATTTTTTCTATGTGTTCTCTCCATTTCCTTTGGTACTTTGAAAAAAACCATAAATGGAAATGCGTTACGATTTCCGTAACTGACAACTTATAATAAAAATAAAAAATAAATAGAACCGTGGTTTGTGAATATACCAAAGTGTATTGAGCATGAAAATGCATTTAAAATTTATTTCGATGATCCAACTGTGCCAATGAGCATGCCAAATAAAACTAACGTGAAATTATTTGATAATACCTATCGATATATTGTTTTTCATATTTTTTATAAAACGTAAATCGCAAAAAAATATGTTTAAAGTTTTAAAATTCATTGGTGGTTTATTTTTTTTATTCTTTTATTTATTTATTATTATTTTTTGTTATAACTCGTTTTGTATTATGAAGTTAAAAATCCATCAATATATAAATGATGAATAACGTTGAAATGAATTTTTTTGTTTGAATTGGTTTTGAAAGTATAAATGTAAGTTATAAAAAAGTATGGAGTTTTGTTCTTGTACGCTCTTGTGAATCAAAAGTAGATTTACGTGGTTTGAGGTAAAAATAAATGTAACACGTTTAAGTAGTATAACATCACGTAACACGTGCTCACGACGTTGAACGACCATATAAAAAACGCGTGAATTCACGTGAAAATGCTCTCAGGGTTTACTTTATTTCGATCATGTTACTATTTACGTTGTGTTATCCATCATACAAGACCTACTTATCAAAATTATAATTTATTAAAAATGAATTTTTCCTTATTTTATCTCGTTGGTAATACTTTGAATATTATGGACTTTATTTTAAGAGTTTAAATAGCTTTACTTGTATCACGATAATTTTGATAAAGAGACATTATTTTTATGGCTTGTCATCAAGTTTGATGACATATTTCAAGTACATATTTATGACAAAGTCATTGGATATTTTGAATAACTTAATATTATAATAATATATTATCTTTACGAATTTTTTAATTCAGTAAATATTGAATTTTGTGAACATAAATTTAAAGCTTAAGTACGTCAAAGAGCTATAAATTAAATTAATGAGCATCAGCTGATAAGGACGAGTTAATTTTTTCTTCAAATTTTAATACGAAATAAAAATTTTGATGGTTAATTATATGCTCGAAATAACAAATGTGCTCTTACAATCAAAATAAATATATAAAAAATGCAACAACTTCAAGAAAAGCTGGGAAAAGTTACATCAAGAATTTCTTCGTGAACTAAATAATTCAGTCAATAAAACTTTGTATTGAAAATATTTATCAGCAGCTAAATTTTAAAAAGGAAAGGAAAAAATCATATATAATATTTTGAAAGAATTTTACAAATTTATTCAGCTAGTGGCCTCGACGGCCAATGTTTCAAAATACGATGGTAATAGTCCTTGTCAGCGTCATCTGTAACTCTGTCATCATAATTTCGGCTAGAATCCGCCAGCGTCATACGCCATTAAACACATTAAAGACTTATTTTTTTATATGACGAAATTGTTGGATGTCAGCCAACCACATATAGACAAAGTACTCATGATAAATAAAAAAAAAAAAAATTCGAGCGGCCTTCGCAAATCGGAAAAAGTGCGAGCGCCAAGTTAATGTGTCATTTATCACTTGAAGCATTTTTTTTTATATGTTCACAGCCATATTTTTGAAATCTTAAACTTGTCAAAAAAAATATCAACTCATAATGATTAAATAGCAAACTATTGTTGTGTTATAATTTAATTTTTTTTCTAAAAGAAAAAAAATTTATCACATATCATGAATAAATGATTACAAAGTCTGTGTGATATTGACACAGGTTATCTAAAGATTACATGAAATTTATTAATAATTTTTTAATTATAAAATTTACCTCATTTTTAAACTTCGTTAATACTCACCTGTTTTAATAATTTTATTGTTTTACATCAAACATTACTGATAACTTATCAGCAACAAAATTATTCGGTTTAATTAGTATATAATTACTTATCATCTAAAAACAGATCAGTAGTTTTTCAAGCTTCAACAATGACAAAATTATTAGGTTTTTTATTCATCTTTAATTTGATAATAATATTAACTTGTGGTAAGAATATTTTTTATCATTGATTTTAAATATTATCAGTATACAATAAACAAAAAAAAATCAATAATAGTTTCAGGTGAAACTGATGATAGTAGTGATAAGTCTTATTTTCCACAAAATAGAAAACAAAAAGTTTTTTTAAAAAAAAATGGTAATGTTATTTGTGGTGGTGTGTTGCTTTCTTCAAGTCTTGTACTGACAACAGTATCATGTATGGGTGGTGAAGTTTTAACTCAGGGTGTAGCAAAAGACTACCCAAATAACTCGACTTATTATTATAATACTCATCAATCAAAAATGATAACTGTATCATGGAACTCAAAACTTTATGATGTTAAATGGATTGAATCACATTCATTTTTAAGACAAAATGGATCAGAAATCAGAAATCCAGTTGATGGTCTCGCAATTTTAAAAGTAAAAGAGAAAAATAATTAATCAAAATATATTTAATCTTGTTTTGCTACAATTAAAAATATAAATTTTAGCTTGAAGAAGAAATAACATTAAAAACAGTTAACGTTCCAAAAGACAGTCAACAAGTATTTCCATATTTTGCACATATCAGTCATGATAATATTTTAAATGAAGAATTTATACAACTTATGGATTCATCAAGTTACGTTTTGAATGGCGAAACAAAAGCTTTTAAAATTAATCACGGTGACATTTGTAA
This sequence comes from Aphidius colemani, assembly GCA_030523065.1. Classification (NCBI taxonomy): domain Eukaryota; kingdom Metazoa; phylum Arthropoda; class Insecta; order Hymenoptera; family Braconidae; genus Aphidius; species Aphidius colemani. The sequence goes on from JAPYYR010000749.1 coordinate 25,666, forward strand.
AGGAGCCACTGATGATCAAAATCATGATCGACTATGTGGTATTTATATGAGTGAAAAAAATAAAGAATGCCGTGTAAGTATTATAAATAACCGCTCATTAATTTTTACCCTCGACAATTTAATATTTAAATATTAAATTGAACAATGTTAAAAATTAATTTATTATTATTTCAAGATATACCCTGGTGATCCTGTCTTTAATGTACGTTATGAAGTTATTGGTATCACAGAAATTTTTTACAACTGTAAATACGAAGCAGTTCCTTTTACTTTCATTAATATCAGTCCACATCTCTTTTGGATTCAAGAATTTTTTCTTAAATAGATAAACAAATTATTTTATAAAAAAAAATTTCGTTATTAAATTTGTTAAGTATTTGTTAGTCTTAAACTTGAAAAAAAATTCTGTTGATAACGTCTGTCTATGTTTCTCATATAAATATTATCAGTAATATAGGACAGCTATTTTTACCTTATTGTCTACTTATTTTCTTTATACCGATAATAACAATATATTATATAGTAGAGGTTATATGAAAAGCATTATGGGTTGTGCCAGAACCAGGGTGAATTTAAGCTTATCTTAATATTATGATTGATGAAACAGCCTCATCTGCACTTGCACCTCTATTCAAGCAGTTTACTTGGTCTTATGTCCGTTTACCGAGACAGACATTTCAAATGCCATTGTTATTGTTGTATACGTGTCAATTACATATGTATATACAATGAATATCACACTGATATTGACATTGTTCTGCAAAGGGTCAACATAATGAAAAGCCAATTCATACGTCAGCCAATTTATGTTTGTATTCTGCACATTTCTACTACGAAATTAACCTACTAAAAACATAGAAAAATTAAATTTATAATTTATTTTTACTGTAAAAAGAAAACAACTTGGCAAGCAGTTTATAAAAAAGACAATTATTTGTTACTCAGAAAAAGAAATTTTAAACGAATAGAGAAGATAAGTGAGACTGCAAAGTATAAATTGGCTCTGTCTCAAGGGAGAGTGCTTTGGTATTATGTACTTAAGACAAGCATCGATTGTATATGATATGAAATCGAGATCTCTGAAGTAACATTAAAACAAAATTTATCGGATGATTTTTATGATAAAAAATATAAAAAAAATAATGAAAATATTGGCCTAGTTTTTGCAGAAGCAAGATATCTATCAACAACTGAAGAGAAAAAAAAACAAAAATAAGTTTATAATGAAAATTTAAAAATAAAAGAACAATTAAAAATAAAATTTTAAGAATAATATTTTATCTTGATGTAACTAACAATGGAAAATGTTTATCATGATTTATCGAGTAAAGTATCATCTTGAGAGTAAAGATACTATATAAACCAAAAATGTTGAACTTTCAACCGATGCTTGATAGACCTTGCAACTTTTAACTTGCCCAACTTCAATTGATTACATTTTATATAAAGTTTTTAAGAACATTTTTAACTCTCATTAATGACCTGTGTTGATGATAACAGTTTACAAAAATAAATTGTTAAAATAATAAAATTAAGAGATAAATATTTTTAACATAAGTTAATAATAATGAGAATTAAAAAACATTCTAAGTTGGAAGAAAATTCAATTTATCATAGTGATTTTATAATATGTTCAACTTTGGATAATATTGTCTGAAGACTAATGGCAAACCACGCTTTGGCGTGGCCAAAATTATCTACTCGTTGAACCGTGTAATGTCGATGTCGTGTCGAACTTGCAGCTTTATTTGGAGCTATTTTCACATTTACTATCACATTCTCATTCTACGATCTCA
>JAPYYR010000750.1:0-39349 GCA_030523065.1 Aphidius colemani
TGAAAAAAAATAAATAAAAATTCGAATTTTTAAAATAAAAAATAAAAGTAATTTTTGTATATTTTGCGGTAAGAGAATACAACCAAGTGGTAAGTGATTTTTTTTGGCCTCGGGATCGATTGCACGGCGAAAGTTTTCTTTCATAAGGTTTAAAATGAGAAAAAAAAATAAATAAATTTCTTAAAATAAGAACGGAAGGGCCTTCTCTTTACCACAAAAATATATATCCAAGTAATAATTTTATTTATTTATAATTATTTTTATCTCATCACTCTCTTTTTGTTCATTTTTTTTTCTTCTCTCTGGATGTTTTAAACCGCTGCCCTTCTGCATCACCGTCATACGGAAGTGCAGTCTGATGAATATGAACAAAGCAAATCATCAGCAGCATGTACTTAATGTATATTTTGTATACCTTCATATAATAAATATAAATAAAATAGAATTTTAAATTTCCCCTCGATGAACAAATGTAAAAATAAAAATATCAAATAAAAATATAGAAAAATATGAATTTAAATTTACAAATATTTAATTTAATGACAAATTTATAATAAATAATTTAGTCAATTTAATTTAAATAATTATAGAAAAATAATATATAAATTTTTATTTCAATTGAAATATTAAGAGCAAGAAATATACACGTTTGGTAAAAAAGAAAATGACCTACTGTCCTTCGTCCAAATCGTGATGACTTTTATCATGAAAGTAGGTCGTGAGATTACAATTAAATATAAAAATAATAAACAATGACAATATTGGTCTATCAAATTAAGGGATATGATAAAAATAGATAACAATTTTTTTACTAAATAGACAATAAAAGTAGAGCTATGATTTTATTCATCATAAAAATATTTAAACTTTCTTTTTCATTGTTTCAATAGATTTTTTTCTTCACTTTAATTTTCATCTTATTGTAAAAATCTGGAGGTCAATTTCATCTAAATTTAGATGAAACTTGGATAATCTTTTTTTTGTTTAAAAATATATGAAAAAAAAAAAAAAAATCGTTAAAAGCAATTTTTCAATTTTTATAATTTTTTATTTGACATTTTTTTTCTGTTTTTATCACGTCATTTTGCTTTGTAGATATTTTTTGATGCTTAAAAATTTCTATCAACTGAAAATTCTAGCATTTTAAATAGATAAAAAGCAAAATAAAAAGAAAAAAATTTAAAAATTTCATCTAGTTAGCTCGGGTGGAAATTGTGTAGCTCGTAAACTCGCTTGGGGATTTAATTTCCCGAGATAAAACCCTGCTTCGTATAAATATAAAACTAAAGATTCTCTCTCAGCAAATTTAAACATGACGATAATAAAAAAAATAAAATAAAAAAGTTTTCTTTTCACCTTGTCTCTTTGCTTTTTCATCATTAAAAAATAAAACAAAATGTATTTTGCATTTTCACGTGTAAATGTTTCTCATTCAAATTGACAAAGAAAATCAAAGGGAAATGAAATAATACAAATAAATATATGTAAAATAAAGTAAATATATTTATAAAAAAAAAAAAGTAGAAAAGCAGAGGCGGTGATTGCAAGGAAAGCAACGAGAACGGACGCATTTTATTTATTATGTAGGTAGGTAGGTTGGCCGGTTCGAGGCACTTGCTGATCTTGGATAAATTGAAATCGACTTATTTAATGAAAAAAAAAATTATGTAAAATAAATTGAGGGTATAAATATGAAATTTCTATGGGACAAAATTATATTTTACATATAAAAATACTTGAAATAAATTTATATACACAAAAGTTTCGATGGTACACAGGTTTTTATGAGGTGTGGCAGCCAATGGGGTTGACACATAGGTGTGGCCCTTTGTGGCAATGTGGCCTCGTCTTGTCTCGCCATGTTGCCAACCTCATTAAATAACCAACATAAAAATATAATATTAATTTTTTTAAGGTCAACAATTGAAATTAAAAAAATTATATTTATATAAATAACAATATTTTACTATTTTTATTACGAAAAAAAAAATTTAAAAAAAAAAAAAACATTTTCGAGTTACGTAAAGCTTAAATAACAAGATGAACTTTCGATAAATTTTTATAATATATTTTTGATGTCTAATGTTAAATGTGAATGGATTTAAAATATATTGAAATTAGTGATAATAAAATATAGATATTAAATTTATTTGTATAAATTATTGAACTTTGTTAATAAAATTTTTATAACAAAAAAATTGAAAAAAAAAAATAATTTTACAGTCACGAACATGCAATATTTCAATTTTTTTTTAAAATAAAAATATATAAAACGAAGAGTGTAATCGGATATGAGAAATCGTGGTGAGTTTAGTCATATTATTATGCAAAAGTGTGTACATTAGTCTCATACACCCACTGATATCGACATGAGGAAAGAAGAATTTCAAATGTAAAATGAAAGAAAGCAACAATGACAATATAAAAATTATAAAAAATATAAAATACATTCATACACCAAGTTATTTCAATAAAAATAATAACAATAATATTAACAAAAGAAATTCTTTTGTAAATTTTATAATAATTATTAGACTTTGCGAGTAAAAAAAAAGAAATTATTTAATTTTTTGTTATAATTTTTTTATCAAAATGCTCTGCGAATATTTTGTAGCGAAAAATTTATTATTTTTTTAATTGAATAATTAAAGATTAATTGAAAAATTTATTTAAATTATTTATTGAATATGATAATAAATAGATTAATAATCTTAAAATAATTTATTAATGAAAAAAAAAAACAAAAACATGAATTTCATGATAAAAAAATTATTTTTTAATTAAAAATTTAAAGATTAATATTTTTTTTTGATAAATATATTACATGGGCTTCATGTTGAGTAATAAAAATTAATTATTTATATATTTTTTAGACAATTAAAATATTTATTGAGCATTAAGTTGGTTGAATTTTGTAATTTTACTCAAAATTTTCATTCAGAGTTTAATTATTTTGGAGCAGTTAATTGTTTAGATTTTTTTTTAATTTTTTTTCCATTAAATTAAGAACACGTAGGTGCTGTTGGTGTTGATAATGTGAATATGACAGTTGAGCATAACCAGATGGGTCTGACATTTTGACGAGATGCTTGAAAGTGGACGAGTTGTTTCCACACGTGCTCACCTCGAGTTAATAAGTGGACCGAGACTAACTTCTGTCATACGATATTGTACTCGTTTTTTTTTATTTTTTAACATGTATAAATTCATTGTACACATATACAAGTGTATTAAAATATTATTCAAATTTTAATAAATATTTTTATATTATTTAAAATACACGTACATGTGTTCAAAAAATTTCAAGGTGTTTAAACATTTTTGCTGCCAATTTTACAACAAATTGCTGCTAATGTCTTCATGTCAATGATAAATCAGTCAATTTTTTCATTTTTTTTTTGTTAAAATTTTATTAGTTTTATAATTATAGTGACTTTGGAAAAATTTTAATTTATATTTATAACTTTTTTGTTCATCAAAAGCGAGGCTATAGAAGTGGTTTGAATATAAAACTTTTTTCTTTCATTTTTCTGTTTTTGAATTATTTTTTTTTTTTCGCTTTTGTCCGTATAAAATATATTAATTTTTTTTTTTATTCATTTTTTCATTTATATACTCGAGGACGATTGAGTGGTTGAGCTTGAAAAATTGTGTGGTATTGAAGGATCACAAGGACATTGAAAATTAAAAAAAAAAGAAAATTTGTTTTTTTTTTTTTTTTTTTTTTTAATTTTAAAAATGTAGTTTTAAAATTATTGAAAAATTATAATTGAAAATATTAAATATAGAATATAAATTATTAATAAATTTTGCGCTGATAAATATATAAATTTTTGTTATTAATTTTTATTAAAATGGAGTAAAAATAAAATGAAAAATTGTAGATTATTGAGGATTTTAGTTGAGTAAAATACTGTTAAATTTTGAGGAAGTAAATTTAAATTTTTCATCTCACTTTGACATATAATTTTATATCTCTTTCTAATTTTCACTTGAGTATGTCTCAAGTGTTCATTTCTCATCCTTATATATTTTCCATTTTAAACTTCATCATCACATCCCTTGGAATTTACGTCAACTCGATAAATTTATTTTCAACCGATTATATTCACATCACGTGTTCATCTTTTATTCTCTCATCGAATTTAAATATTATTTTTAAAATTATAAGATTTTCATATAGTGGAACTAAGATGCATTACTTGTCTTTGTCTACATAAATTTATTATTATTCTATCTTGATAAAACAACGAAAAAAAAATATTAAAAAGATAAAAAAAAAAACAGTCAATGATGTGTTGAAAAAAATATAAAAAATGTAATTTAAAATTTTTATTTTAACTTGCAAAGTACATCTGAGGATATACCATATGAACAAAGAGTTATTTTATATTAAAAAAATATTTTTTTAAATATTTAGCTGAGATTTTTGTTGAAGGTTTCTATGGAGGTAAATTAGAGATACACTCTCTCGATTGACCGGCTTTCTATTTTCGTTGAATTCTAACCCAAACATCCACCAACTTTTTAAAATTCACATTTTCACTTTTAATATATCAACCTGAATTTATACTCATCATTTAAATGTACAAAATAATTTTATATTTTTTCTAATTAATTATTAAAAATAGCAACGAAATTGTTGAGATAAAAAAAAAAAAAAAAAAAACTAAAATTACATTTTCCTATTTTTTATATTTAAAAATTTAATTATAAAAAAATATAAAGCATATTTTTATTAAATTCTTAGTTGACAAATTTATAAATCATTTTTTTTTTTGCAATATATTTTCAATATCGTATTTCACGTTAAATTTCATGTCGAATGTGAATTTTATTTCTCACGACATTTACACGGTTGCATGGTTACAAAAAGGGATTCATTGAATGTCGATAAAAAATCAAAGAATAATAATAAAAAAAAATATAAAGCTCAAATATAATATTAAAAATATGATTGTCAAAATTGATTTGTCGATAAAATAAAAAATTGTACAAAAAAAAATTAAACTGTATTTGAAATTTTATTGTTTTGTAGTTAAAAAAAAAATTTTCAAATATAAAAATTGAATATATTTTCCAATTGAATAATATTTTTGATGAAATTCATGTGGACATATTTAGCGATAGGAAATAATAGTACACAGATAGACAGGTCGAAGGACAATGTGAGAGGTACGTTCATCAAACTGTGAAAATTTAATCGCTCGAGTGCATCTCGTATGCATTATGCGGAATTGAGAATGACGTTTGGTTGACTAGACAATTCAATAGACTTTATAGACCACATACACACACAATTGAGATTTAAACCTGACAAAACCATTTACCAACAACATGTGCACAAAAAATAACCCCTAAATTGTTATTTAAATTAAAAAATAGAAAAAAAAATTTAACAAAAAAATTACTGCAAAATTATTAATTAAATAAAGCTCAATGAATATATTTAAAATGTCAAGGAAAATTTATCCTCAACATAAAAACTTTTTAAAATAAAAATAATTAAAATTGAAAAAAAAAAAAATTATTTTTAAAATTGACATTTAAAAACTTCAAAGGATAGTTTGTTAAAGTCTAAGAATTTTTTTTATTTAAGACCTGTTGAGTCATCATCGATGTAGGAAAAAGTAGGGGTAAGATTAAAGAGGAAAATGTAAAATATTGTTCAAGAGGTGTTGAGGAAGATGGTAAGAAAAAAAAAAAAAAAAAAAAAAAAATTTTTTAAAAAAGTGCATAAAACTGCATAATATAGGTGCATGTGCAACGTGTATAGCGATGCAATATGATTAAGTATGTTGTGATGAGGTAGAAGGGTACTGAGGTAAAAATGTAGAGGGGGGAATAATAAAACAAGCCAGTTGAGAGTGGGCAGGTAGGCGCGTGCCACTTTGGCCACGAGAAACGCGGTCACAGCCTCGGCACGTCTGACTCGTCGGCGAGAACGAGCACCCGAGCATTTGGAACGTTTTTTAAAAAATCATTTTAAAAAAAATTTTTTTTTCCTTTTTTTTTCATTTCTTTTTTCACTTTTTTTTTGGAAAGATAATTTAACACTATTTTGTTATTTTTATGCAACAAAATAGGGTTAAAGTATCGTTGAATTTTAAAAATTAAAAAATGAAAAAAATTTAAAATTAAAAATTAAATAATTTATTATGATTTTTGCACTTGATAAAAATAATAATTAAATAAATTTATAATTAAATGATCAAAGAATGGTTAATTTGAAGAATTTTAATTTTTTTTTTATGTAAAAACGTTGGATAACGAGCTTTTGAGACACTCAAATCTGAAGACAAAATTCACAAGAACAGAATTTTAGGAAAATTAAGTTATTTAATGTAAGAAAATTAGCTAAATATATTCATATTCTTCCAAAGAGAAAAGTAAATTAAATTAAGAAAAATATTTTTTTCCATTTTCCCGTAAAAAATCGAATGAAAATTCTAAAAAAATTTTTGATTCAACTAAATTTATTGGAAACAAAAAGGTCAATTTATGGTTAAAAAAAATGACGAAAGTTGTGTTTGATGTACAAAAGACATTGATATAAACTGTGGAAAATAGCCAGAGGGTTTTTTTGTTAATCAAAAGATTTATTGTAAATTAATATTTAAAAAAGATAAATAAAAAAGATGCAGCTTGTTATTGTTAATGTTAATATTGAGGAGTGAAGGGATACAGATAGAAATAGGTAAATAGCTTAGTTGCGGTGACCCGTCACCTGCGTTCTCGTTATAACGAGAGCAACATGCAGTTGTAACTATACAACTACCTACAGCTTGTTATATATATAAAAAAAAAAATTGGAGAAAGAAATAAGTGCCACATGAATTAATATTAAACACATCATTTCAATTTATGTAATACAAATTTTATCTATTTTTATATAATTTATTACGACAATAAATATAATTATATATATTTTTATTAATTAAATAAAATTAATATTTGTATTTTTAATTTATCAGTTAAATAACCATTAAAATGACGGAAAAAATTTTTTAAAAAATTAATAATTCATTGATGAAAGTGTAAAAAATAGTGGGTCTATTTTAAAAATATAAAAATATTATTTTTCACACCTCATTACCTCAATGATTTTTATTTATAAAAAAAACTAATAAATAAATAAATAAATAAATATCAATACTAATTAGTATTATTTATAAACAAATAAATAAATAAAATAATTAATATTATTTATAAATTTAATGTAGCTCGTTAATTTTCAAATTTATATCAAATTTTTTCACTTGAAAAATAAAGAAAAAAAAACAAATTGATTACTTTTATTTGTTGGACAATGTATTTTGTGTATTTTTTTTTAAATTTTTTATAGTTCTAGTAATGTCAATCATGTTAGCCGAATAAATGTACTGAGATAATTCGATTAATGCTTGTTCACAAAGCATTATTCACCCAGAATGACTAGGTCGCTCGATACAATTACCAGTTGGATTATCTCAGTAACGAACAGCACGAGTCTGTTAAAATAATAAGGCCAGGTACCGTGGGATATGTCACTCCAAAATGAAAAATAATCATTTAAAATAATACAAAAAGTGAATAAAATAAACTTCAAAGACTTCTTGATAGAAAAAAAAAACAATCTAAATTGAAAAAAATATTTAAAAAAAAAAAAAAACCATTTCTGACTCTGTAAAATGTACAAAAGCAGTAAAAAGCTTTTTTTAAAATAAAAAATTGCTTGCGAGGTTGACGTGCAGGTCAGGGCTGAATTCCAAACACACACACAATATTTAAAGTAAAAAAAAAAAAATTAAAATACATGCAAATACAGCGAAATCGATTGAATAAAATAATACATATGGGGCATTCCACGTCAACTCACACGGTTTTTCCCTCACTTTTCCGGAACTAAATTTTTTCTAGGTTCCCTACAGACCCAGAAGTACATCTGGGAATTTTTTCTCTTATTTTTACTAACACTTATCTCATAATGAAACTCAGAAAATGAAAAACGTCGGAGGCAAACTTTTTACAGTGAAAAAATTGGAAATTCAAAAAATGTCGGAATCATAGTTTACCCTTCAGACGTTGGTGGCGTTTTTAATTTTTCAATCGAAGATAAATGTTAGTAAAAATGGAACCTAAAAAAAAAATTAGTTCCGAAATCCAGAAGAGTAAGGGGAAAAACCGTGTGAGTTGACGTGGATTGCCTCATATATAAAATCACAATTCACACACACACATAGCCTTGCAACAAAGACACAGCTTTAGTGGTAAATTGGAGGACTCTTGAACAAAAAGAAAATAAATAAAATATTTTATACGCGAAATAACACGGCCATCGTGAGTTAATTGCTGACCGCCATTTATACTCCCACAGTATTGCGATGACCAAGCCAGCAAATCAGCCCATCCAGAAACACAATTATTTTGACCTCAACAACAGACCATCAACGACTATGACAAAGACACATATATCGATTATGAGAGAATATTACTTGTACATTTTTTTTTTATGGTTGTTTATACTTAATTGCACCTCAATTTTCATCATTTATCATGTCATGATGAACCAATGAATAATCATTATTTTTCCCATTTTTTTATGACGTATTAATGATGCACAGTAACTTTAAATTAATATATAATATTTTTTTTAATTAACTGATAATTTTATGTGTCATGAAAGTAATAAACATTGAAGAGAAATTTATATAACGAATGATAAATATTTTTTTCTAATTGTGCAAGTGTCGGAATTATAAATATTTTGAAGATAAAATTGCAGTTAAATCATTGATTTGTGGCCTTAACAAGTTGGATTTGCCTTAATGGTTAACCGATTGGTATTAAAATTTATAAAATAGCCCTGTTTTCTTATGTGACTGTAAAGTTAGTGAGGAAGTGTTCACCAGCACCACCAACATCAGAGAAAAACTGTTATAGTGGAGTAGGTTACATAGATAAGTGCTTGAATCTCAGTACGATGGCTTGTCAAGCGAACACGTGGGCTCGATTTATCCTGACATGAACATTATAAAAGTAAATAAAACGATATAGTAATTTTTTAAAAATATTATTTATGGAACACAATAACAGCCCACGTTTAAATTATCTTGGGCACAAGCGAGATGTCGTTGTATCTGATGTGTCTACAATTATCTATGATAAATATACTTTAAATGAAATGTAAAATTAAAAAATAAATATTAAAAAATACACCGCAATCTGTATGTATAATTTGTAAATAAATGAAAATAAAAAATTAGCACGGATTTTGATATCAAACCACCACCAACGTCTGTTGATATTAACACTTATTTATATCTTTAACCTCAAAAATTCATATTTTAGTAGATTTTTTTCTTCACAACACACACATATGCGCCCCGTTAACCCGATTATTCATACAAATAATAATTTATAATTAAATTTACGCAAAATTGTAGCAAATATATTTTAAAAAAAGAAAAAAACAGAAAATAAACTCAATAAAAGCTACTAAAAAAAAATATTTAAACAGATAAAAAAATATTATTGATAAATTATTGTAACAATTTTTAAAATGTTAAAAATATATATTAAAATAAAAAAAATTTATTTATTTAAAACAAATAATTTGTTTATAAAATAAAAATAATATTTTTTTTGTAAATTAAATTATTAATAAATTTTTATTACAAAAAAAATAGCAAAAAAAAAAATCAAAACAATGAGTTTATTAAATATTAAAAAATTTATATTTATTTTATTATTTATTGGATAGTAAAAATAATAAAAAAAAGCTATTAAATTTGTTTAAATATATTTAATTAGTCAAAAAAATATAACATAAATAGCAATTGACATTTTGGAGAAAAGGTCAAGAAGCTTGTCTTGTTGGTTGAGGTCAAACATAATTATTAGTAACACATTAATACGCCTTGGGCATATTTAAAAAAAAAAAGCAAGAAAAGGATCTTTCATCGTTAAATAAATGTGGACATCCTTGAAGGCACTAATATAGAAAGCTAAACCTAATAAAAGTGTAACTGATTTCTATCCTGTTTTTAATAAATACTTGAAAAAGGATTTTCTAAAATAAAATTTATATAAATAAATTCAAAGCAATTAAGACAGAATTAACTTTAAATATAAAATTTATAAATTATTTTCTTGTCTTAAATTTATTTAACAATTAGCCTCAGCTCTTTGTTCATAATTTTAAATAAATTTATCACTCTCATATCTGTCCCAATTTAAAATGTAAAAAATAAATAGAAAAATATGATAATAAAATTATTTTATATCAAAAAATGATTTATTTATTTAACAAAAACATTTTGGATGAGTTCACTTTCATTCGAGACAAACCGATGGAGTTTCGTATTGAGCGAGGTGAATGCTCTTGCGCAATGCTCCATGTGAAATTTTATAACACACAGAGAGAGGGTCTACACAAGAAAAGAGGAAAAAAAAATAAAATAAATATAAAAAGAAGAAAAAGTAATAGGAAAAATAGAAAAAAATTAAAAAGAAAAAAAAAAAAAAATGTATACAAAATCCAGGGGCCCTTTGAGTTGCAGAATTTTTCTTCACCCTTAAAATATATTTATATCAAAGCAGTCAAAGCATAACCAACACTGCCAGACATGTCTGTTTGCCCTGGTTGGTTTGAATGATTAATAAAATGGAAGTTGAAAGAGGCAGGGAGCATTTGATATGCCACCCCACACACAATAAGACTGAGGGAAGTGTAACCCTGCATTTGTGTGATATAAACTCAACAAAAAAAAATATATTAAATCATAATAACGACAATGTAAATTGTATACATGAACAATTTTCTACTGGTAATTTAAAAAAAAAAAAATTACAACATTTATTTTTAATAATTTTAAAAGGATAATAAATTTTATGTGTTGAAATTTTTTCATTGAAATTGGCAAAAATTCAAATATCCATGAAAAATTGATGAAAATTTTTTTTTTTTTCTTTTTAATACTTAAAAATATGGATATTTAATTAAAAAAAAAAATTAGAGTAATTAAAACTAATTAAATATAAACTTGAAAGAAAAAATTATGTAAAAAGTTATTTTTTAAAAAATTATTTTAAAGAATTTTCTTTCTCTTTTCTCTTTTTTTAAAAATTTATATTGAAAATTATCATTTTTATGTTAATAATTAATTAATTATTTATAAATTTAATGTTTATATCAATTTATTTATGTTAAAATATGAGATAAATTGACTCTTTCTTTAGTTAATTAAATTAAAAAAATAAAAAAATAATTTTAATCTGTTCCTTGAATTGAGTGCAATTAGAGGTGATATCGATGTCGAGTATATATACCTTGCATGTATTAACACACACACACACACACACACACACACACAGGGTTGTTTAATATAAAAGAAAAAATAAAGAAAAAAAAAAAATGTGTAGGGTGGTGCCAAGGGTGCTGAGGTCGAGATCGTTGGGAGGGAGTTCGAGGACGTTGCGACCTCGACTCTTAGTGTGCATCGTCCTCGAGCCTCGACCTTCTCTATATCTATCTTGACATCATGTTCATTATTTCATACAAATTTCATATTTTTATATTCACCTATCCCATTTTCTTTACCCTTATTTAAACTACCCTATGCAACTTTATCATTTCTTCCAGAAAAAAAATTTAAAAAAAAACTCAAATAATTATTTATTAAAATTAGACAAAAAAAATTGACAAATATGTCAATTAACATTTCGATATTAATAAAAATGAAAAATTAAATTAAAAAAATCAATTAATTATTGATTTTTACTTGAAAAAATAAATAAAAAAAAACATTTTTCTTTAAATTAAAAAAAATTTATTTAAATCAAAAAAAAATTTATTTAAATTAAAAAAAAATGTATTTAAATTGAAAAAAAATATATTTAAATTGAAAAAAAATTTATTTAAATTAAAAAAAAATATATTTAATTTAAAAAAAAACAATTTAATATTTGTTTTATAACATTGCATGATGAAAAAAAAAAAATAAATAAATAATAAAAAATAAAAATAATGAAAAAACTATATTTGAATTAAAGTTAAATTGATGATCAAGTGCAGCCCTGACATGTGCAAACACCAGAAAATTGTGTTGCAGCCTCGGCATCATCAACACCATCATAGTTACCATTTAACTCATTCAATCACATAAACATACATATTATAAAATATACGTTACACATGTGTGTCAATGCAACTTGTCAGTTGTACAATAAACATATACACTAAATACATATATAAGAAAAAATTAATGTACATGAAGTTATGTTACAGGCTGATATTTTAGACTCACTCACGTGAGGGACATTTTCATTTAATTTTTTTTTCATTGTATTTGTGTATCATTGTTAATGTTTGATGTTTGTTAATTGTTTATGTGTATGTATGTGTTATAATTATTATGTAAAAGCTATTTTAAATTTGGATTTACAGGTCAGTTCGATTTACAAAAGGCATATTAATCATTTTTCCTGTCTCAATTCCTGTGTTATTATTAAATTCATTTTGCACAATTACAAATTGCTCATTATTCTATTATTTTTTTTCTCTTTTGTTCATTGGCTAACTCATAAATACACTGTATTATTATTATTTTTTTTAAACATATTTATTGTTTATTTATCATTCCGTGTCAGTAGGTTAAAATTTAGAATTTTTTTTCTCCTTTAAGGCGCAATAATTAATCAAGTTTAAATTGAAAAAATTAAAAAAGTTATTACTAATTTGTTGGATTGATAATCTCATTTATTTATTACAAAGTTTTTTATATTTTTTTTAAACTTGGGAATAACGGATTATCTCATTGACATGAAAATTCTTTTTATTATTGTTTAAATTGATTGGAAATTTGTTGGATTAATGGTTCAATAAAATTTATAAATAACCCGATTTATAAATAAATGTAAATATTTATTATCAAAAAAAAAAAAAAAGGCCGTTATATTTTTAGATTTCATAATGAGCTAATCGTATCGTGTATCTATTTTTTTTTTTTTTATTTATTTAAAGAGGTGAAAGGTGGGCGATGTGAATATAAAATTAAAAATAAAAAAAATAAATAAATATATTTTGTATATATAAAAAAGAAAAAGTTATTTTTGTATGCCCTGGTTACATCAAGTGTAATTAAGAACATGTAATTGAGTGTTTAAAATAAACTCAATAAAAAAAAGTTTATAATTTCTTTAACTTGAGAAATTGAATAAGCTAATTTTTTAAATATCAAAAATTTTATATTTTCTTTTATTTAATGATCAACATTATCGTCATCATCATCAACAAAGCAATACCAAGTGGTAAAAATTGCATACGCCACTTTCACTATCGCAGCTACATTTCATAACTGTTATTATCGAGGACAACATAGATCCATGTGTTAAATATAAATACATAAATCTCAAAGAAAATAAAAATTAAACGAGAGTCATTTTGCCCTCGACATACAGAGAAAATATCATGCAAAAAGTAGATAAACTGGGTGATGATGACAACGATAATAGCTGTGATAAAAAAAAATGTGTTGATTCAAGTACAATCATCACCAACATCATCAACATCATCAACGTCATCAGCATCATCAATACTAAATATTTCAACATCATCAACAACTTTTTCTATTGTTCCAAATTATTTCCCTCGTATTACAACAACAAAAAAAAATAAAAAAAGAGGGTAAATAGGGGAAGAAAAAATATCACAAAATTGGAAGCCATTTTACCCTTGGAATTTACAAAAGCCTGGAGGATCCAGTTGGTATTAGAGAGATTTTTCTTCAATGTAAACACCAAGGAAAATCGAATTGCTTGTGTACTCAATTTAAGCTCAACATTTATCATCGATAATGACACTTTTTTCTCATTTTTTTGTCATAAAAAAAAGAAGGTAATTTCTTGCAATGAGAAGGATATTTTTTATTTAAATTAAAATGTCAGATAAATTTGTGGCTACAACTATATATTTAAAGAGAATTAAATTTTAAATTGATTTAAAAATAAATTTATTATAAATTTTAAATAGAAATTGATGGAAATTTTGATGATAATTAAATTTATTTTTGATGATTTGAATCAAATGGGAATTGATTTAAGTTGATGATGATTATTTTCAAGTTGTTTGGGCATTTTTAAGTATTAATTTGTTGATGTTAAAATATTAAAATTATATATATGCAATGTTATGTGATATTATAGTCTATGCTTGTATTTTAAGTGCAAACAAACACAACTTGATTTACATAATACATGAATACATCAGAGTGCTTTGTGCTTACAGTCTGATGGTTACCAAGCACGTATTCACTGTAAAATCCAGCAAAATTTTACCCCATGATTTTACTTGAGGGCTTTAATTTTCCAAACAAATTTATGTCTTTAATAGACAAACGTGCGTTTGTTATACTCATACTTCAAGCAAACAAACTTTAATACACATCAAATGACTTTGTTTCATAAATAATGATTTTTTTTTTGCTTTAAAAATTAAAATATTTTCAAATTTTTACGACAAAAAAAATATCATTGTTATACATTTTTATTGTAAATTAAATAAACATTTTTTTTTTCATTATTTTTTTTCAAATTCTAAAAATAAAAAATATAAAAAATTCAATCAGGTGATATGGATATTTTTTTTTTTACGAACCAAGTCAAGCTGTTAACCGAAAAAATATAAAAATAAAATTCAATTTACAAAGCGCTTCTATATGATTTTTGTTAAAACTTATTTTCCATTAATTTTACTAATTGAATTTTCCATTTAATTGAAAATCAAAAGGTATGAAATTAAATGATAAAAAAAAAAAACATTTTAAATTGAAATAAAATGATAATAAATTGAGTAAAAATAAGAAAAAATAAATAAATTCGATATCTTTAGTTTGAGAGCATGACCTTCTGGTGATGATCGGTTTTCAAAAGAGCAGAGGTTGAATAAACGTATCTGGAGCGAAGCCTGAGCACGGATAAAGATCTGTGTCAAATAATCACGATGGATTGTCGGTTAAAAAAATTTTTTTTTTAATTTCTACTACAAAAATACATATAGATTTTAAACTGCTGGAGAAAATATACAGCTGGTTAAGCTCGCAGCCATCAGTCAAGGACATCAGCCTTCATTTCAACACAATATTTAATTTTTTTTTTTACTTTAAATAATCAGCATATACATGCTTTCACCCTGATAATTATTTATATAAAAAAAAAAAATAAAAAAAAAAACAAATAATACTCATTAAATTATGCAAAAAAAAAATAACAAACAAAAATTAATTTTAAAATTGAAATTTTAAATATTAATAACAACACTTTCTCTGTATGGAAAATATTTAATTTACTTTTCTTTGTTCTTAACACGATTCATTGTATTAAAAATTAATAATATTTTTTGTTTTTTATATTTTTTTTTATTTGAATTTGACTTGTTCAACTTAGTTTCACCTCGAAAGCGCGCGCACATTCAAAACGGTAATGCAGGTCGACCTCCATTTGGGCAAAAGCGGAAATCGGCCCGGGCATATAAATATACATACAAAATTTATATATTTATGCAAATATATTCAATGTGTTTGGCTGATGGGTACCGTAATCTCGTTACAGGGCCGTGGAGAAGTGAAGACGAGTACAATCATATCCATCGGACGGATGATGGAAAAGTAAAAAGACAATTAATCGTCAACATCTAATTTTTTATTTTCAATGCAACTTGTATGTATTGTATTTTATTTGTATTATATACATTGTATATATCATGATTATTAATGTATAATTTTTTTTTTTTTTTTTTTTTTTTTTTTTTTTTTTTTTTTTTTTTTTTTTTTTATTATAATTTTTTTTATAATTTTTTTGTTTTTAAATTTAATGATTTTTTAACAAATCAATGAAGATGATATTCTCATTGTCCAAATGATATTTATCTTCCGCAAAGATCGTTAATTCAAGTTGAAAGTATAAAGGAAATGATCAGCTCAGTTTGTTGGAAATGTATAATTTTAAATATTAATAATTTAATTTTAATTTATAAATTGGATAGTAACAAATTTGGATTTACTGATGATTTTATTTATTTATTTGATTATTTTTATTTTTTTTTTTTGTAATTTTAATGACTCACTTGGCGTACATAACGTGACATAGGTCGGAGGAGTTGATATGGGCGATAAACGAAATATGCAACACGCGCAGTCTGTATTTTTCATGTAAATAATTGAAATTAAATTTTGTAATTTTCAGAATAATTGCAGAATGAATGGAGTCATAATATTATGGAATAATATTTTTAAACAAAAATTATCATAGCGAAAAATACCACGTCTATTGTCTCCTTTAATAGTCGATTTTTGGACAAAATTACAAGATCTGGACAGAATATAAAATAATTCAAAAAAAAATAAAAATAATTAAAATTAATTTATGAAAACTTCAGGTTAATTGTATTTGGCTATTGTTTAAATTATAAAAGAATAATTTCATGAAAATTTTACTTAGAAATTTGTTTTTTTTTAACAACAATGACTTTTGGCAAAATAAAAGAGAAAAATGGAATTTAAAAAAGAGAGTTGTAATCGTACAGTAACTAGTCAACTTAAAAAAAAAACATTATCATATGCTTCAATGATTGTCTATGACATTATTTATTTAAAAAATAAATCTATATATTTTTTTTTTTTTTTGTTATACATATTATGTGACCACAATGATGCAGCTTGTTGGTGTCACGCGACCAATCGATTCAAACTTCGTGACACATTCACATCAAACGTGACTCAAGATTTTTATTTATTTTATCACTTTATCATTATTTATTTATTTTTAGATATATATTATTGTTCATCTACTTTGCATATTAAAAAAATCTTTGATTTAAATATTTAAAACTCCAAAAACTCGACTGCAAGACTTTTAAATTTAAACAAAATCAAATTTAAACTTCAAACGAATTTGGGGAAAATGAGCTTTTTACTGAATATTTAATGTAAAATTTTCATTGATTTTCATTCACGACATATTTATCTTGAAAATTCAAGTAAAATAACAATATTTATATCAAATAAATTTCATTTATTTATCAAGATTCAAATAGATACTCGAATGATAAAAATAATTACAGAAAAAAGTGGAAAAAAATAAAGAAAAAATGAAAAATTAAATTTTTATTTTACTTTTTTTTTGATAAATTTTAAAAAAATAATAATCACATGTCGTGTTAGAATAGTTTAATGAATGACAACTACCACTTACTCGAATCCTTGTATTACTTTCGAGTCTTAATGTGCGCGAGCGCTAAAAAATACACAGCAAGTAGAAATGCCAACGACGACAAAGACTCTACCAGGGCAAATGCGTTCTTGTAACACATTTTAAAGGACCCAGATTTTAACAATGTGTAAATAAACTTGTACTTAATATATTTATAAATTAATTAAATTTTTTAAAAACCCCCTCAAGTCGCCAACTAACGCTCTATCTTGTTTTTTAAACCGCTCGAATTTTCAAAACTGAATATTCAATTCCACAGCTCATTAACAATAAAATTTATGTATAATTTTGCCAATAAATATATTAAAAAAGTAGTTTTATTTATTGTTAATAAAAAAAAACAATTAAAATCAACAAAAGCTCCCTTATAATTGGTGGGATTTCACTTTTGCCAAGACCGATTTCACTAGGTGATGTGGTAAATTTTGCCATGAGGAAGGAAAGAGTCAATTTCTTTTGCCAATAACAACTCTGATTATCAAAATTAATAAAAATAATAATTATTCATTTGAATTTATAATGAAGTATTGATTATTTCTTTGGGTCAATTTTTATTCATGTCAAATATATTTGAGATTAAAATAAAGAAAAAAAAAGGGAACGTGAAAATAATTTTTAGCTTTCACCCGGTGCTTGTTAAATTGCATCAAAGTATATACAGTTGATACCTTCTTTTCTCAAGTTGTGTCTATTTTTGCCTCATTATCTCAGTCAGCACTTGGTGAATTATCTCAAATATCCCAGAACACAGAGAAAACTACGGCTTTTTTTTATTTTACTTTTTTAACTATTTGCTTTCCCCAGTTTGATACTGCAGTATCTCTATCTAATTATCTAACGTTTTTTTTTTTCATTTTTTTTTACTATTTTTCAAGTGTTTTTTATTAAAGTCAACACTGAAATCAGGATTTAAGGATACATAGCTATTTTAACCAACTCAAAGTATTTAAACTATTAAAACTCAAAGACTTTCACTCGTGGAAAAAATTACTATTTTATTTCTAATCAATTTTCTACTCGAAATTTAAATTAATAGAATTAAATTTAGAAAAAAAATTGTTGATTATATTAAAACAGCTAATAGACTTAATTTAAATTTATAATTAATTTTCATTTTCTATTTAGAAATTAGAAATTTTATCGGACAGACAGCGCCATCAGTGAAGTCGAAATAGTAACAAATTGTCTGTTTTATCTTTTGAGGTTTATAAACAATTAACTTGATAACAATAAATTTTGATTTTTTTGTTATTAAAAATTATAAATTTATGAAAATAAATAATCTCATAAACATTGATTGTTAATTAAATGCTCACATGAATAATTTAGCGTCAAACAATCGAATGAAATTGACGATAAAATTAATTATTGTTTCATTAAAAATAATATAAATAAATGAAGTAAATCTTTTTTTTTTTTCGCGTATTATGCAAGAAATTATTGTCTATTATATTACGTATGTAATGCTAGAATAATAGAGACGACCTCGTGATGGTTATAGACGGAAGAATAATATCGAAAAATTGTGCGGTTTTTTTTTTTATCATTAAACTGACATGAGTACAATTACGCCATTAAATAACTGAGATAAAAAATTAATCTGCCTGAATTTTCGCAACGAGGAAAAGAATATTTATCCGGTAAAATCAACGACATTACAAAATAACAGTAATATATAAATAATTTATAATTTTTCAAATGCCAAACAGGTCGAATGTCGAGGATATAAACAAAGAAACTTTGAGGAAAAATTGAAAAAAATAGCAAAACTGTCGGTCATTTTGTTATGTAAAATCATTAAAGGTCATCAACGACACGTGTCAATTTAAAACTATTAAAAAAAAAAATATAATTAAAATTTATTCGAACGATAAAAACAATGGCTTATCTGTCAATGACAATTGTTTTTTAAACTTAATTATTTTTTATCAATTTACTTTTGAATTAACCTTGTCATTTTTGATGATTAAAAAATATATATTTTGCAATAAATCAAATTTTTATGGCTAATAAAATATCAAGCTGATAAAATCCCCGTTATCAATGAATAATTGTTAATTATTATAAATAAAAATATGTATTTTGTAACAAAGACAAATGTGAGATACGTTTAAACACATTTTATTGTATTTAAACTTGAAAATAATAAAAAATTTAAAATAAAAAAAGCCATTTATGCATAAAAGTGTCGTTAAATTTGGGGCAGTATATTTAACTTCCGTGTGTTTATTTAAACAAAAGAAAAATAAAGACATTAGTTGGCTCAAATAGACTCAATTTATATTAAATTATAAATTTGCTATTAAATGTTATAAATAAGTGGCAATTTTTATATTCCCAAGGTCAGTGTGGCTATTGTTTGACATTGTTAATTAAATATTTTATTGTTTGACAACAATAAACACTCGCCTCGTTGAATAATCAACAAACAACAATTATTATCCAAAGAATGCGTTCAATATTAAATTTCGCGTTTCCTTATTAACAATAAAAAATTAATTCAACAAATATTTACTCACCGAAACATAGACGTCACTTTTTTTCCTATTCAGCTGAAATTAGAAAACAAAAAATTCAATTAATATAAACAACAACAAGGCAATTTATGTTTAGATAAATTTTTGATTTTAATTCAATAAAAATAGTTGTTTTATTCGCAATATTAACATCCGGTTTAACTGGACAAACTAAACCCGGAGGAAAAAATAAAGCGAAATAAAAAAATTTATATTAAAACCAATACAAGAATATCAATCATTGTTGATTATTCTATTTCCGGAATGGCCTTGTTTAGAAGTCGACAAAATAAGTGGCATTGTGTATCGAGTATTTTAAGATAACATACACGTGCATTAATAATTTTTTTTTAATTTTAAATATTTAAAATAAATAAATAACAAAAAGTAGCTCACCCGCTGAGAATCTGTGATATAAAAAACATTTTCTGATTCATTTGTGTCACTGAAAATTATCATAATTAATTATTTTCTACTCCACTTTCTTGTTTGTAGCGAGTTTAATGAACTCAAATATTATTATAATAATTAAACAAAAGAATACCACGAACTTTGAAATAATTATTATTCGTGAAATAATTAATTGAAAAATAATATATATATCAATGTGACACTAACACAACCTTCTTGTTCAACATAAAAAAATTATTAATAACAAAAGAAATTGATAAAGTAATCCAACAAAGGAAGCCAATTGTTCATTTTAATTGAGCTCAAAGTATAAAATAATATTTATTTTATTTAAATAATCCAAGGGGACAAGGACATGTCAAGTTGAACATTTAAAAATAATAATAATAATAATACATCAAAATAAATAAATGTATTTTATGTTTTGGAAAAAAAAAATGTTAGGTTATGTTTGAATAATAAAAAATTGTCAAATAATAATTCGAATAAACGTAAGTAATGTCAACAAGATAATTAAATTCGACATTATATATGCTGATAAGTCAAGGTTATTCAACGAGTAGCCAATAAACATTGCAAAATAATACAAAAAAAATACAACATGATTAAAATTAATATATTAAAATAAAAAAATAAGATTTAAAAAAAAAAAAAAAAAAATACGTTAAGATTGGCAACCTTGAGGATGAATTGCGGCGTTAATTTTTTTTGTTGCTTACCGAATTATTGATGAGTAATGTTTGATTATTAACTACACTGTCACACGATATATTAACATCACCACTTTATACCTATAATCCACGACATTTTGCTTATTTATAATATTAATTATTGTTCTGATTTTTATTTATTGTTATTTGCGATTTACAAGAGGACCCGGTCATCACCGACAAGCGTTACTAGTTGGCCGCACAGCACACACATACTACCAACACAAAAAACACAAAAAAAAAAAAAAAAAAAAACAACGCCATCTTGGTGTTTGTAGAGCGTCACCTGGTGGATTAGTTTTGCTGGGCGGTTTATTTGAAAAATACATTTGTTTAATTGTAATTGTTTATTAATTATTAATAATAATTTTATGAAACAAATTTTTTCAATATACAATTTATTAATTAATTGTGTTTAATGTTTTTAGAATATTTATCAGACAAAGGATGTTCACATCTACTTTAAAGAAAAAAATTAAAGTATTCTACATTATCATTTGACGGTTTCAAAAGCGACGAAAATTCACACTAATTTTGGGAAGAACGGATTATTATTGTTTTTATTATTTTTTGTATATTATTATTAACAAAAATGGACGCTTTATAGACATCATAATGAGTTATTGAAAGTGATTTGATAAATAACTTCAACAAAAATATATACAAAGACAACAAAACGTTAATTCTTACTGGTTAATTTATTGACAGCTTCATTAAATCGGTAAGTCCAAAGACCATAATATTAAATTAAATATTTTCTATAAATGTAATATGACTACCCAATTATATTTAAAAAAAAAAAAAATTGTACAAAAATATATGTGTGTTTAGATGAAGAAACACTAAGAGCGAATTTGTAAGTAACAAAATGTTTAACCGGCGTCTTCTTAAATTTATTTTTATATTATTTTTTATTAATATATATTTTAAAAAAAAAAACAATTAAATTTTAGACAGTTTAACATATATTTTTTTTTTTGTTTAAATAATATAACAATAATAATAACAACAACATCAACAACAATAATCAAGAAACGTCAACAAACCTCATGTCAATTTTTTGTCCATCAATGATTTTTTTGGCGATAAAAAAATATAAATTAATGCCAAATAATTATGGCTGTGTATTTTGTAATTTTTTAAAATTAAAAAATTAATTTTTAATATCGTACGTTTAATTTATTTCTTGAATTTTAATGCAAAGTATAAATATCGGAATTATTTAAAAAACTTTGCAATAAAAATATTACAACAAGAATTATTTAGTGATTATCAGTTAAACTTTGTGGTTAAATCGTGCTTTAAAATAAAAATAATAGATAATTTTTTAGTTTAATTATGCGAAAGTTTTATTAATAAATCATTTTAATTAAACAAAATAAAAACAAATGAAATTTATTTTTAATTGGTAAGTAAAATGGCTGGATAAATGATATAAAAAAAATAGTGAATTTTGAAAAATATTAATTAATATAACTCAACACCTGTTGATACCAACAAAATCATCATCAATATTAAAAAGAAAAAATTGATAATTAATAATTAAATGTTAAAAAATGTAAATATAAAAATTAAAAGAGAAATGATTTGATTATTTTATCAATCATTACTAAAATGGGGTAAGTAAATGGAAAATTGTGGCTTTAAAAAAAACAAAAAACATGAGAAAGAGTAAAATAAAATATAATTATTACATAAACATTTAATTAATAAAAAAAAAAAACAATAGATTTATAAGTTATTTAAAATAATTTACTGGAAATAAAAATGATCATTATTTAGCCAGTTAAATTTTTCCACTTATTTTTTTTTGTTTTAATTTACAAAATATTATTTTAAAAGTGGAAAATAAATATTTATTTACAGAATAGCATATTGGTGATTGACTGTAAAAAGAACAGGATCAACATCAACAATGCAGAACTATGATGACCTTGATATTGAGGGAAGAAATCCTTCTCATTTATCAGAAGAGGAACGTGAAAAGGTAAATTAACATTAAAGCCATTGTTTATTTATTTGGCTCAAATGTTTTTAAATTAAATTTGTCAACAATGAAGATAACACTCTCGTCATCAATGAAGATTTAAAAAACAATGAAATTTATTTAATTATTTGATGATTAACAGGAAGAGTTTGATAGAAGACGTTTGATGAGATCCAGTGTAACATCAGAAGATGGTATACTACGTCCAGTGTATTCTAAGACAGATGAAGGTGATATATGGTGTCACATATGTAATATATCATTATTTGGTGCACAAAAATTATTACGACACAATATATCAAGTCTTCATAGAATAAAATTAGATGAATGGCCATATCCAGTCTCATTGTGGTCAAAAAAAGAACCAATTAAATCAAATTTACAAGGACAAATAAATATAAGTGATAGTCTTGCACCTGGTGAACCAGCACCACCTGGTATGGAAGATCAAGTTAATCGTATAACATCAATACAAGTTAGTCTTGATAGACATCAAAGTTCACCACTTGTTGGTCTTGAATATTTATTAGAAATTATTGACAATGATTCACCAGAACCAAATTATAAATGTGTATTATGTGAAAAACGTGGTGATCCAAGAACAGTTATGGCACATATTACTAGTTATAATCATCGTATGACATATTTACATCGTCATTTTCCAACAATATCAAGAGCAATTACTGATTTACCACGTACTGCTAATTATAAACGTGGTGCTAATGAAATATCAGTTCTTGTTGCTAAAAAAATTGAAGAAAAATTTGGTCGTTTACAGCCACAACTTGTTGATAAAGGACAATATGAAAAAAATAAAACACAATATACTAAAAATTGTGTTCAAGATTATCATTTTAGGTAGGTCAATTGATTAATAATATTATTAGCATAATAATTTTTAGCTTTTAAAATTTTTTATTTATATTTTTTTTTCATTTGTTTATGTTAAACAATATATTTTTATTAAAAAATAAATTTTTGTTTTCTTTTTGATGTGTTCTTCAACGTGTTTTAACAGAGAAACACCAGAGTTAACATTTATGGAAGTTTATGATGTGCGATGGGTGACAAACTTTGAAGAGAAAATGGCAGAATTAACAAGTGAATCAAATAAAAAAGGTGAGTGATTTTATGTTTATTATTATGTTGTAAATATTTTGAAAAATTATTAATTAGTTTTTTTAATTTATCGTCATTTATTTTGTGTTGAATATTTATTTTATTGACTTTGTTGTGTACAAAGATAATGCTGCAAATGAAAATACACATGAGGAAAAAACTACGAAAAAAGAAGAAAGTAAATTGGATAAAGCATTTCCAAAAAAAATTGAACCAGATACAACAAAAACGTTAGTTGAATATTAATATAAACATAAAATATATTTTGTATAATTTTAAATGTTAATAATAATAATATTAAAATGAAAATTAATTTTTTCCAGTGAAATGAAAATTCGTATATTAACAAAAGATAAAATAAATCGTAAATCTGAAAAAGATGATAAAAAAATACGCCCATCAGATGATACAAAATCATTGTCATCATTGTCATCTATATCAAGTAGTCCATCACCAACAAGATCACGTTCACGTTCACGTTCACGTTCACCCTCATGTTCACGTTCACGTCGTCGTCAATCAAGTCGTGATCGTTTACGTCATCGTAATAATAAAATACGTAATCCACGTTCACGTTCAAGATCAACAGAGCCATTACGTGAACGTGATAAATGGGATAAATTTCGTGAGCAAATACGTCGTGCTGAAGAAACACTTGATAGATCATTAAAATTTCATGAAAAAAATCCCGAAAAACATCCATCATATCCTGATGAATGGAAGAAATTTTGGAACAGACGTTATAAAGAATTACAAGCTGATGGACAGGATCCATCTAAGCATGATTTTAAACCAGAATGGATTGATTTTTGGAATAAAAGAATGCGTGAAATTCATAATGAACAATTAGCATCACGAAAAGAAGATATAAGAAAACGTCTTGAATTACCAGAAGATAAACCACCCGAAGCTAAACATTGGTCATCATCATCATCATCTTCATCACGTAAAACAGAAAAAATAGGTAAATCAATTGAAACAACAAAACGTTCAAAAATACATATTGAAAGTGATGATGATGATGTTGAATATGTTGGTACTAAAACAATAAAACCAGAAAGAATTGAAAGATTACCACCACCACCACCAACAGATAGACAAGATAGATTTGATTATGAACGTCATCCACGTGATGATCCACGTGAATATTATTCATACACCAGAACAAGACCACCATCATATCGTCATAGTTATTATCGTGGTGGTGGTGGTAGTATGTCAAGACCACCACCATCATCATCATCATCATCATCATCACGTCATTATTCACATCAATATGGAATTAAAGAAAAATCACCAAGTCCAATATTAAAAGATGAAAGTAATTTAAAGGAAGATTTAGAAATTGTTGGTTTATTACGTTTATTAACAGCACTTGAAGGACAACTTGGTTCACTTGGTCCAAAAGTTGTTACATTATTATCACGTGCATTAGCTGCTGAAAAAGTTAAACCAAATTCAGCTGAAGAATTACTTGATGATGAAGATGTTAATGTATTATTTGAAACAGTTAAAGAAAAATTAAAAGGCCAATTATTTGCTGGTATGATTGAAAAAATGGCAATTGCACCAACAAAATCAGCAATACAAAATATTGCACAATTATTACATAAAGCAACTGAGGATAAAAAGAAAAAACAACAATTAAAAGAAGAAGAAAAAAAACGTCAAAAACAAGCTGAAATGGCAAAATCACTTGCTGCATTTGCTGCCAGAACAACAATTCCATATTCAAGAACAATTGATTTACCACCAATTAAATCAGAACCAGTTAGTGTACCTGGTATTGGTTCAGTTGATAAAGTTGCTATTGCACAACAAATTGCAGCAGCATTACTTGCACAAGGACGTGATAATGTATCACAAGAGGAATTAGAAACATTAATAAATGCCGTTGTTGGTATGGCTGAAGCATCAAAACACAGTGATAAACCAATAACTGCTGCTAGTTTTGTTAAAAGTTTAACTGATAATAATAATGAAACAACCAATAATAATCCAATAATAGAACAGCCAAAGGTATCACCAGCACCACCACCACCACAACAACAACAACAACAACAAATAGTACCAACATCAGTTGTTGTTTCACAACCAGTTATACCATTAATATCACCACCAGTTATGATTATTAAACAACGTGAACCAACACCACCACCACCACCACAAAAAATCATTGATCCAATTGAAGCACATGCTGCAAGAATGGAAAATTTAACAGACAATGATCTCAAAGATTTACTACAAAATTTTAAAGATCTTGGTACTGATGAACAGCATGGATTAATTAATTTCTTAAAAAAATTAGAAGCAAGTGATCCAGAAAGAGTTGAAAAATTACGTGGTTTTGTTAATCTTGGTGGTGGTGGTGGTGGTAATAATAATAGTACAACATCAAATAATAATAAAAAAAGATCAATAACACCACAAAGTGATGTTGAATATATATCAACAAAATCACGTCAAAGTGTATCACCATTTTCAACAAGAAAAGGTGGTCATAATCCATCAGATGATGAGCATTCAAGATGGAAACCAAAATTAGATATGTTTGCTGATGAAGATGAAGAAGAAGAAGAGGAACGTCGTCGGCAACAACTACGAAAACAATTACAGCTTCAACAACAACAACAACAACAACAACAACAGCAACAGCAACAACAACAACAACAAATAAAACAACAATTAAATAAAAATAGATTTGATGATGATAAAAAAAGAGGAAGAATTGAGTTATCTGATGATGACGATGACGATGATGATTATTCATTTGAAGATATTTACAAAGCAGCTAATAAAAATGTTGTTGATAGTGAAAAAGCTAAAAATAAAAGAATATCAAGATCAAAATCATTTTCAAGATCATGGTCAAGATCACGTTCACGTTCAACATCACCACCTAAAAATAATAGTAATAATAACAAACGTACTGATGACTCGATGGGAATGTTGAGTGAAACAAACCGTTTGATTGAAACATTGATGGTTAATTTACCAAATAAATATGTTATTAAATCACATAATAATACATCAAAATCAACATCAAATGTATCAAGAAATAATGAAGTGCCACCACCAGGATCAACAACAGTATCAATGCCACCTCTGTCATATCAAAATCCACAGAGTTATCAGAATCAAAGTATTCAATTAACTCAACCACCACCGACACAACAACAACAACAACAAGATGTTACGTATCCAGGAACACTAGGACAACATCAATTTGCTGCTTATCAACAACAAAATTCCCAGCAATTCAATTCAAATTCAAATTACATGAATATGGGATTAAATAATGGCTATGGAAATTATAATCAAAATAATTATAATCAAGGATTAAATACAAATCAACAGTATTTACAACCACCGCCAAATTATGTACCAACACCAATTTTTACTGGTAATAATAATCAATATGGCGGACAACAGGGACAATTGACACAAGGTCCATCATCTGGACCACCTCCTGTTGGATATCCTCAACAAACACAATATCCAAATTATTCACAACAACAGCAACAGCAACGTTTTTATTGAATGTAATTTGGATAATAGTTTCTTTCTATTTTTACATTTTTTTTTTTTTTTTTTTTTTCTTTTGTTAATGTTGATTAAGTTGTTTCAGGTTTTGAAGAATCGGTATGACTATTTTCAAGGCTTCAAATTGTGTCAAGATATTTATTATTCAATTTTTAATACGCGAAATATCCAACATTATTTTCAATTTTTTTTCAAACAAATCTTAACGTTGTCATTCGTTCATTTAATTGTTGATAATGTTG
This sequence comes from Aphidius colemani, assembly GCA_030523065.1. Taxonomy (NCBI): domain Eukaryota; kingdom Metazoa; phylum Arthropoda; class Insecta; order Hymenoptera; family Braconidae; genus Aphidius; species Aphidius colemani. The sequence continues at coordinate 27,776 of JAPYYR010000750.1, forward strand.
ACTCAATATACGACGTATATATTTTGTTTTTAATTTAATACTGAATAATATGAATTTATGAATTAAAATTAACACATTGAAATTACTTGATAATTTAAATAATTGTTGATCAACCTTAAATTAAAAATTATTTCATTACGATAATTCGGGGCGGGGGAGGTAACAAATTCATACAAATTTTTTTACATTTAATAATGTCATATATTTTTTACAGAGGCCAATTTGCATTTATCTTGACTCTGTAGCTCTAAAATTACGGATAAAAAAAAAAAAAAAAAATGACTAACATTGTATAATAATAATAATAATTCTCTTCAAAAGAGTAAGTGCATGATAATTTGATGATAATAAAAATTACAAATAAAAAAATCAATTGATAATTGTTTAAATATCAATTAAAAAAAAATGACTTTAATTTGTAAGTAACAATTTTTTTAAAATAAATAAAGTCATTTTATAAATTAAAATGAAAACAGTAAGTTTGACATTAATTGCATGTTTCCTAATTGCACCTTGACTAGACGTGACAATTTTTTTTTCATTAATTTCTTTTCAGTCTAATTAATTGGTTAATTAATGTAAAAAAAAAGGAGTGTTAAGTTATTTTTTTAAAGCATAAATTATGTACAATTAAATAAAGATAAAAACAACAACAACAACAACATTGATAAATAAATAAATAAAAAACTAAATAATAAATAAAAATCACATTGAAAATTCACTTTGGAACAAGTCCTCTTGTCTTGGGATAAATTGGTGTTGGTGGTTGCATTTGTGGAAGTTTACCAACACTTCTTGGTCTTGGTCTAGCTGATGATGATGATGATGATGATGATAAACGTGGTTTTGGTGTACGTAATCTTGCACTTGATGCATCAACATCAATGTCACCTTCATCTCTCAGTGCCTCTTCCAAAACAGCTTGTATTGTTGGTGCAATTGTTGGACCACGATAATCCATTGTTGTTCTTGCTGGCATATCTAATTCTAAATTAAGAATATTTTCACCGGCATATCTATAACCTCGACCCATTGCCAATGATATTTTTGCATATTCAGATACTGGTCTTCTTGCACCTGGTACTGATATTGGCCTTTTAATAATATCAATATTTATTGGATTTGTATTTTTAATAATCCATGTCTCTTCATCATCATCAAATTTAACTCTCGTTAATATTTTATTTTTCTCTTCAACTGGTATAAAATTATCAATAATTAAATATTTTAATTTTAATTCTTTCATTAAATCATGTTGAGTTTCTTCAAGCTCACGACGATCTCTATTATATTCAATATTAATGTCTTCAAGTTCTTGTTTTAATGATTGTAATTTAGCAAAACATTTACGTAATTTTTTAGATTTAATATCAACTTCTTGTTGTAGTGTTGTGTATGTTTCACGTACACCAATTGTTGTTGATTCTTCATTTTCTAATTTTTGTTGCATTTCAACTTCAAGCTTTTTACGTTCAGCAATTTCAGCTGATTTTTGTTCCAATGCACGTTGTTGTTCATTTGTATGATCAACAATATTTTTACCACCACATAACATTTTTGATTCAAGTTCATTAATACGTGTTATTAAATTTTCAGTTTCTTGTTTTTCAGCTTTCAATTGTTCAATAATAATATGTTTTTTATCATTTTCATTGTTATTGTTGTTAATACGATTATCATCTTTTGTTGAATCATCATTATCAGTATCAGTATTATTGTCATCATCATGATTGTTGCCATCTTTTATAATTTTTTTCATACGTTTTTTTTTCTTAATTATTGGTCCTTTTTGTGCTAGTTTTTCTTTTAATCTTGATATTTCTTCTTGATATTGACGTAACAATGCATCTTTTGGATCTTCATTAATTCGTGGTTTATTTTTAATATTTTTAGCTCGATTAGCATATCTAAGTGTTGTCAATGTTTCATCATAATTATATGATGCTGGACCAATATTTGCAACCATAATTGTTTTTGAATTTCCACCCAATGAATCTTGTAATAAACGAGTTAATTTTGAGTCTCTGTATGGCACATGAGTTGTTTTACCATCAACAAGTGCTGATATAACATTACCCAATGCAGATAAACTTAAATTAATTTTACTAGCTTCTTTTAAACGATTACCACTTGATCCAGTTTTACTTTGTCTTTCACTACCAGCTAAATCAACAAGATTTAATCTACCAACACGTATACCACCTTTGTCATCATTTAATAAACCCATTTCAATTGTTATTAAAAATATTGCATGTGAACGTGAACTATGTTCATTCATATTTGTTGCACCAATTGTTCTATTTAAATTACCACGATTCATTAATTGTTGTATTTCATTTGCACTTTTACATATAACTGATGATAAATCTTTAACAAATACACCATATTCTGGTTTTTCTTTTAACTCAAAACGTAATGATTGATCTGGATGTAATAAATCACGTATTTCTTCTTGATAAATTTCTAAATAACTAGCACGAACAAGATACTGCATATTTTTTTCACTACGTCCAATGTGATTAAATATATGTTCAAATGAACGTGGTATTATACCACGACGTTCTTGAATTGTTTTTGAACCTTCCATTGTGTATGTTTTACCAGTACCAGTTTGTCCATATGCAAATATTGTACCATTGAAACCATCAAGTACTGATGATACTAATGGTCGTACTGTTTCTTCATATAAATCTTGTTGTGATGAATTGTAATCATAAACAGCATCAAATGTAAATGTCTTAATATTTTCACGTGATGGATCTTCACGTGGATTTCTTATTTCAACAACTCCACGTGATGATGACACATCAACGACCTTTAAACAATTACGTGATTTTTCTTTATCATCCATTGGACGACAACGAACCACAACTTGTACACATTGTGTTACAATATCTGATGATATCATTGACGTTGTTGTTGTTGTTGATGATGTTGATGTAGTTGACGTTGCTGTTATTTTTGCTGTTTTATTACGTTTTAATTTTACCTGATTTTCTTTATCCATCTTTAACAAGTATCTTCTTTTTTCAATGAAACCTTTTAAACATATTTAAATTATTATTATCATCAATTTATGATTATTATTTTTTATTGAATTACCTGATAAAAGTGAGTTTTTTTTTTTATATTAATCCAGCTAATTTTTATAACCGGTCAACGATATTGATCCATTGTTTGAGGCACTCACTATCAAAGTATCAACTTGGCAAAACTCCGTTGTCATAGCTTTTGTACAACACACCCCTTTTCCTTGGCTATATCCAAATCACTCAAAATATTTTATAATATTATTAAGGAAAAAAAAACAATTGCAGTCATAAAAACGCCCTGACAACAATCTTATTGATTACACACACTGACTGACTCATAACTCAATAATATTGTTAACTCTTTAAAATATTAACAAGATTATTTTTAAATTTTATGAAATATTATTTAATTATTTTACGTTTTTATTTTAATTATGACGTTTTAATGCGTGAAAACGTCAATTTGACATTCACCTCAACGAAGAATTATTTTGCCGAATAACAAACCTGTATCTTTTTTATTATTATCATCTATTTTTTTCTATCTATTTCTATTAAAATATATATATGTGAAGTTGCGCACAAGCTTTGCACAATATTTCTTATCGATTTTGGAGCATTTTGGGGTATTTTGGAGCTCAAGGATGCGCAAGGTGATTTAAACATAAAAAAAAAACATTTTTGACAGCTAAATATAATTAAAATTATTATTTATTTATAAATTAATAAATTATCTTTTCAATTTTTATAATTTTAATTTTTAATTAATAAATAGTCGTAGACTTTTCTACCGACTGGGTTGAAGATGACGTTGACTTCTTGAAAGATAAAATTGTTGTTGTTGTTGTTGTTGTTGTTTATCATTAGATAAAAAAAAAAAAAAAAATTATCTATTGCTGCCACGTTCAGGTACTGAATGATCATCATTATTTTTCACTTTACATTTTTTTTTTTTTGACAGTACAAATATAGTTACGTAGCCTGTATAAAGCATAGTCAAGTATAAACGACCTAATTATTATTGTGAGGATTACATGACTCTCATGTGGTCAAAAATTAATAATAAATTTGATTTATAATTAAATAAAATTAGCCGGTGAGTTATTGGTTAGATAAAATTAAATGAATTATTAATTTTGTGTCATAATAATATTTAATTATAGTGGAAAACACCCAAATTTTTATTTATCAATTAACAAATTAATTAATCAAGCTAGACCCAAAATTTTTTAACATAAAAAAATAATAATATGATACATAATAAATGTATTGTTTAAATAAAAAATCTATTTTTCTATTTATTTTTATTTTTTAATTATTAATTGAATGTATCTTTTCAATTTGGAGTAATTTTTTTGTGTCTATTTTTGTTTTGTTGCAGATGATGAAGTTGTGGTTTGTGTTGATGCATATTGCCTTGGTTGGTACAAATATTTGGGCAACAGCTCATTACCATGATGAAATGCCAGAGGACAATGAATTTGCTGAGTTTGAAGATTTTGAAGATGATAGACCAAAAAAGTTAGCCAGCACAATTGATCAACAGCCATTAAATAAATTAGATAAAAATCAAATATCAGAAGAGGATGATATTGAGATTGAGGATGAAGCTGATGCTGAGTTTGATCATTTTCAAGATGATGAAGAATTTGAGGGTCTAGATGGTCCAACAAAAAGTCCATCAAAAACAGATGAACCATCAACATTAACAATAACAAAAGTACCACTTCATTTACGTGATAGATGGGATTCATATTATCTTGAAATATTAATGATAACTGGTCTTGTTGTTTATTTTATAAATTATATTATTGGTAGATCAAAAAATATAAATATTGCTGAAAATTGGCTTAATGAAAATCGTCAAATACTTGATGATAACTTTGCACTTGTTGGTGATACTGGCAAAGGACTTGAAGATACAAATGATGAAGGTTTTATAAAAGAAAGTGAATCACAATATTCAGTATATTGTTCTGGTAGAGTTGGCTGTGAATCAATGTTAATTGAATTAAAATTAATTAAAAGACAAGATCTTGTTGCAATAATATCACAAATTATTAGACCACAAAATGATCAAGCACATCTTAGAATTGAAATATCAAAGGTACAATTATCAACAAATAATTGTTGGCTTGTTTTGTTTAAATTTTTAATTTCTATTTAATTTTTAAAGGAGGAAAGTGATAATTTTGTATTGGCTGTTGCATCAAAAAAAACAGCAATGGGACTTACAAAAGACATTGCTGATATTGCAACATTTTGTCCAGAAAAAAGACCAGCTGAGAAATTTGGTTTACCAGCTGGTTTCTTTGTCATGTCAGAAGTTGCTGAAGCTACATCAGCTATTTTGGATACTCGTGTCTTACAAATATTCAATAAATATCCACAATTTATTGATTACATTCACATAAGTGATCAATACAGTGGTGTCAAGCAACAAGAGTACGTAGATATTAATGAAATTAATATGAAATTGAGTGATAATTGTTAATTTAATTTACAGAGATGCTGGTGCATTAACAATGCCTGAAGTCAAACGAGTTCTTCTTGTTGGATTAAACATAAGTGTCAAAGGAAAATTATTAAACAATGAAACACAAGATAAAATGAAATCACTTCTTCAATTTACATTTTATTTACTTGATAAATTACGAAGATTTAAATTATCAAAAGAAGCCAAAAATAAAACAGATAAAAATCGTTCAAAAGTTGAAGAAAATTTCTTAAAAACAACTCATGCAGCACGTGCTGAAGCAGCAGCACAAAAACGTGAAGATAAAAGACAAGCTGAAAAAGAACGTATATTATTAGAAGAAGATCCTGATAAACAACGTAAATGGGAAGAAAAAGAACAAAAAAGATTAGCAAAAAAAAGAGCACCAAGAATGAAACAGCTCAAAGTCAAAGCACTTTGATTTATCAATTAATTTTTATGTTTTTTTTTTTTTTTTTTTAATTTTCAACTATTATATCATTGAGATTTATCATATACGTAATAAAAAAAAATAATTAAAATATCAAAAAGTTAATAATTTTAATTCTACAAAAACTTGCCATTAAAAATTCATTTAATTATTTTGTACAAAGTACATTATAACTGCCAAAATTTACATCAATTTACAATTTAAATAATAAAAATATATATGAAAATAATGTATAATTTATTGTACATAATAATAAACAAGTGTTAAACAAACTTGGAAAGAATTAAATGATCAAAATAAATATAATAACAATAGGAAGAAATCAGATGATTTTAATTAATTAAAAAACAAAAATTCATAAATAAAATAATTTTTAAATGCAATTTAAATCATCATCACAATAAATTTGTTTTTCATTCAGGTAAATGTTGTTCTTTTCATCTTCATCATCATCAATGTTGCTATCAACAAGTACAGAATTACGTTGTATAACAATTTTGGAAAATAAAAAATTTTGATAAGACACATAGTCAGTTATGACAATGTTAAGACCACCATAACCAGGACAATTATTTTCAATCCAATTATCAGATGTTGTTCTGCATAGTGTTGCTAAATCACGATGTAATGATCCACAAATATGTTTAAGTATATAACTTTTATTTGGTGTTAATAAACACTGTGACACAAAGCCAGCATCATTCAACTTTGTTTTTAATCTTGTATTTAAAAAATCAACTAATTTATGTGGATTAACTGTGTTTGGCCATGGCGTAGGCCATAAATTACTTGGCCAAAAATCAATTTCAACATTACAAATGTCATTTCTATATATAATTATTAACTGATAGCCTTTGTCATTCATCATGTCAATTGTTATTTGTGATAAATCAATTATTGATGGACAACATTTATGATTAAATATATTTTTTAATTTATCAACAAACATATTGTGATGACATTTATTGAATAAATAAAAATGTTGACAATCAATTATTAATTTTTCACCAGGATGATTGTTTAACCAAGTTGATATTTCATACAAATGTTTTGTTATTTCATCACCATAAAGTCCATGAAGAAAATAAATGTCATTATTTGATTTTGTTGCTAATCTAAAATCCAAGTATCTTATTCCACCATTTAATTGTTCAGTTATTGTGTCGTATTGTGTTACAGACCAATTGAATACCAATGGTTTTAATAATGGACCAAAATATTTACCAAGAAGTTGAAGATACCTTGATTCATCAGGACCAACATTATTGTTACGTTCAATTGTGTAGGTCATTGTGTTATGAGAACCTGAATAAATAAATTTAAAATATTATTATTTTTAACATGCACATATTAATTATTGATAATTAATTTTTATCTTGGAGTTTATCAAATTGTATTATCAACTGAGAATGTTGTGACATTGAATGTACATGTCATTTACTCTTGTTACGTAAAACACTGCTTTTGTTGAATTTATTCTTGAACTCATTCAAAGAAATTTGATATATTATTTTCATAATTTTTATATAAGCTCATTGATTTCTAGACAAAGAGAGAAAAACAATCACAAAATTCTCTTTGTTTTATTTATTAATTAATATTAATTAATTTGTGTTGAATCAAAAATTAAAAGATAAGATTTTTTTCTTTTTTTGTTAAATTAATTAATTAAAATAGCTTAATGTACTTACCAGGAATTGCAAGATTAATTATTGGCAATGATTTAAGATAAGGCGGGAGATTTGTCATCCAAAATTCCAAATTATCATTTAGAATTATTTCATTTGGATTACTTTGATTGTTCATGTTAACAACAACCGGTGATTCATCAATGTAATCCATTTTGATGATATCTGATTGACAAAAGTAATCAAACTCTGTTGTACATTTAATATAAATTATTATTTTAATAAAGTGACACACAAAGAGAAGAAAAAAAAAAAAATGAATTATAAATAAAGCTTCAGCTAATATTTATAATTTATTTTTGTTAATAAATTAAATTGCAATGGCCGATGTGTTGTTGACTGTGTCACTTGTATGTGAATGTGTTAAACATTTTAGCTGCATTGAGCTGCATTTTAACAAGCTGTTATCCAAGTAACCTGATTATTTAATTTACTTGATTTAAAATAAAAAAAAAATAACTGTTTATTTTGGTGTAAACATACTGTGGAGCAATTTAACTCTACGGCCCTGGTGATGTTTACATTTTACAAATATGTTGAGTAAACTTGTCCAGCTGGAAATAAACATAATACATTTCAAGCTTGAAGAATATAATGCCAAATGTCAGGATAATTTTTCTGATTAGTAGTGAATTAATGTAAGTATTCATGTATATTTTTTATTTAACATATTAATTATAAATTGTACACAAATTTAGAACAGTTTATTTTAACCTAAATTAAATATTAACAATATCAATTGATGTTGTTGATCAGCTTCAACTTGATTAACAAGAAAATATAGAAATTCTTTCTGGAAATTGATTATAAATTGTCAAGTTTAGTAAACTTTAAGTAAATTCCATTCATTGGCTCCAAGGAAAAACCTTTTGTGCTAAATTTATACGGTATATCGGTTTTATCACAAACATCAACACGATAACGTTCAAGAATTTTAATCAGCCCAACTTTTGATTGTTGATAAGCAAATCTCATGCCTAAAAAGTTTAATTATTTATTATTATTTCATCTGCTATATTAATTATTTAATTTATAAACTTACCAACACAGTTTCTTGGTCCTTCACCAAAGCTGTGAGAATAATATTATTATTTATTATTTATTCAGCAGAAAAAATTATATGTATTTATAAATTATTACCTTAGAAAACTCATTGGATGTCGTGACTGAATAGCCTCTGGACTAAAGTTTTCTGGATTAAAAACTTCTGGATTTGGATAAATTTTTGGATCATAATGTATTCCATAAACTGGAAATGCAATTTTTGTATTTTTTGGAATTTTCACATTTGTGCCAGACAATGTGTACTCAGTGTTGGATCCACGAATTAACATTGGAATTGGAGAAAATTTACGCAGAGTTTCTGTTACGGTAAGAGACAACAAATAATTATTTTATATTTTATATTTTACATATTAATATGGTACTTTATCAACGTTAAATACCTCTAAAAACTTTTTCCATAAAAACCATATTTTTAACTGCATCATAAGTCCATTTTCCACCATTTGCTTGTTTGGTATCTTTAATTTCTTGTCTCAATTTATCTTGATAATTATTATGCTGTGCTAATTCATAAAGAGCATGGCTTATTGTTGAAGCTAAAACATAAATTAAACAAATTAAATAATTATAAAATGAATTGATTGATAAACAACTTACATGAGGTCTCGTATCCAGCCAAAAAAAATATAAACAATTGTGATGCCAAAAAACTATCAGTTAATTTAATTTCTGGTAATTTATCTGGATTATCTTCAATTTCCATGAGATATTGAAGAAAATCATTACGTGTTAAATTATTTTTACGTCTGTAATTCATTGTATCTCTCATTGTGTTGATGAAAAAATTTGTAACTTGAGTATCATCAACAATTGAACCCAAAGATTCATAAATTGAAGGAAATATTTCTCTCAATTGAAATAGTAACATTTTTTTGAAGCCCACATGGAATACTCGTTTACCCATCGTACGAAATTCATTTTCATCATCATTCATTGCATTTATTTCTAGACCAAATGCACAAACACCAATGACATCTATTGTAAATCTAGCTGTTAAATCACGTGCCTCAATGATATCATTTTTATCAATAATTTTATCCATAACATTTTGTAAATTATCACCACAATTTAAAATTAAATTGAACATGTCTTTTAATTTTCCTGATGTAAAAACTGGTGATAATTTATTTCTCAATGGTCTCCATCTTGCATACTCAAGATGCAATAATGTTTGTGATAAAGGCTCAGCTTTTTCAAATACCCTCATTGGTCTATCAGAAAATTTTGAAAAATCACTGATAAAAATATCCTTTATGAGATCCAAATCTCTCAACAACAGTATTGGCTCACGACGAAAAAACATACCAACCATTTTTTCATTTTTATAAAAATTATAATACTCCTGTGTCAATTGGCCTATTGATTTTTTTCCAGCTATTAGATCACTTAAATTACCAATAAGTGGAACAGGTTTTGGACCTGGTACACCACGTTCATGCCAAAAATTAAACGTTGAAATTGACCACCAATAAATTAAAACACCCAAAACAAAAATACCACTTGTTAATTCCAATAACATGATGGATTTATGTTTGACTCGATTATTTTATCTCAAGTTGAATTATATCTCTGTGGCTTTCCTTCTGGTGTCACACACTAAATGAGGTTGCTGAATCAATTTATATAATAGCCATCATATTTATTTAGTGTATCATCATGATGACTTTCAAAAAAAAACTGAGATAAACCAAGATTAAACAAAATGCTAAAACCTGTTTTGTTTTTTTTTCACAAATAATAAAATAAAACCCAATGTTTTTAGAATGTTTTCTTTATTTTTTTCATACAATGTCATACGTAAACGTTTGTATGATGAATGATGTCTGTGGTCAATTAGTTTATACCCACACAGAATAAAATGTTATCTCTATATTTTATGCCTGGATGATTATGAAAAATAATATACAAAATTATTTTACACGATGAGAGAGCTCAAGTGGTATATTATTTGTTGTATTTAATATATTTTTAAGCTTTTTTCTTTAAATATTAGCCTGTGATGAATACAAGTGATTCTTGCACTGAATATTAGCTGCTGATTAACATAATTAGTATTCGTTTAAGCGATCAGTTGTAGATTGAGCAAATACTGAGATAAAAAATAGTCAACCTTTGATCACTTGTAGAGGCACAACCGAAAGTATTATGCTGTTTTTTTTTTTTTTTTGTTACCTAAAGAGTAGATTATGAAGTAGGAGATATCACCAACGTTTTACGTAATGATCAAGGTGAAATAAAAAATAATATTTTTCATAATAAAACAAGTTTTTTTAAATACAAAAAAATATTATTATCCTGACATTTTTACAATTCATTTTGAATTTTATACTTTGTTCTGAATTAAATCAACAAATTCATTTTATTTATTTCAAAAAGAAGAGAAAATTGTATTTAATTTCTTCTTTAAATCTTTGAAAATTTAAGTTGAATTCCGTTAATTTCTGTTTTTTCACAAACATCGACATAATATTTCTCCAGCATTTTGATGATTCCAACTTTTGATTGTTGATGGGCAAATCTTGCACCTGATAAATTTAATAAGAAATTAATGTTTAAAATTAAATTACATTATTTTACTTTTTTATATTAATGTCATACCAAGGCAATTCCTTGGACCATCTCCGAATGCTTGGAAACTCATTGGATGCCTTGACTTAATTGCCTCATCAGTAAAATTATACGGATTAAATATTTCTGAATTTTTATATAGCTTAGGATCATAATGAATCCCTTGAACTGCAATGTAGATTAGCGTATTTTTTGGGATCGTTAGATTTGTTCTAGAAAATGTGTATTCAGATGTAGATTTTCTACTCAACATTGTTCCTACTGGATACTTTCTCAGTGTCTCTAAAACAAAAA
>JAPYYR010000752.1:0-23197 GCA_030523065.1 Aphidius colemani
GGTTTTATCGTATTTTATCAACTTTTATATGGATAAAATTAAAAAAGGTGTCTAATTGTTTGTTTAATGTTTTAAAATAAATAATTAATAAAAATAAACGTATTTATAATATAAATTTGACTTTATTTATTTATTTAATTGTGTTTTAATGATTTTTTTTTAACAAAAACGAAAAAACATCCGTAGAAAATATAGTTGGATTTTATCGTTTTTAATCAACTTATCAATTCCAACAAGGCCGGATCGTACTCACTAGTTTTCAATACAAAAAACTGTTAATCAGTTTCTATGGTAACACAAGAGCTTGATAAAAATATTCTAATAAAAAATAAGTCCAGCTTGGTAAACAAATAATTAAAAATATAACGATGGCTGAGGAAAATTATGATAATTCATTAGAAAACCAAGATGTCAAGAAAGAAACACCTAGCATTCTTTTTAACTATAACAAAAGTAATTTTATGTCTGGTCCAGAACGAGTAGGAAATGGAACAGTGCCCCTAAATATAATAGAATTCAAGTATCCTTTATTCATGAAATGAATAAATAAATTATCATTTTTAATTTCCTAACATTACTACTAATCCTTAAACAAATAATCAAGTCATTCATTTGGTTACGAGTGTCAGAGATATTTTAACATGTGTGTACCTGATTCAGACACAATAATTTTTTCATCAGGAAGTTATATTCATTTTTTTAATACTCAAACACAAGAAATTAACTTTTTAAGAGGATCAACTGGTCGTGGAATAGGTCACATTGCTGTAAGTTGTTAATCTAAATCCCCTATAAATTTCATTAATGCATTGCTATTTATTAAATAGAAAAATCCAGTAAAATCACACATAGCTGTTGGTGAAAATGGTACATGGCCACCAATAATAATTTACGAATGGCCAAGTATGAAGATTGTCACTGTTCTTCAACAAGGAACATCAAAATCTTACACTCACTTGGCATATAATCCTGATGGTAGTCTCCTTGTTTCACAAGGTGGTGATCCAGATTATTCAATAACAATTTGGGACTGGAAACTATCAAAAATAATGCTCAGATGTAAATCACATAGTCAAGATGTTTTTAATGCAATATTTTCACCAACAGTACCAGATCATTTGACAACAAGTGGCTCTGGACATGTTAAATTTTGGAAAATATCAAAAACATTTACTGGATTAAAATTAAAAGGTGAAATTGGAAGATTTGGTGGTACTGAAATATCAGATGTCATTGGTGTTTATTCAATGAATGATGAAAAAGTTATAACTGGTTGTGAATGGGGTAACATATTAATATGGGAAGAAGGACTTATTAAAATTGAAGTTAGAAGAAAAAACAAAACATCATGTCATAAAAATATGATAACACAATTTGAATTTATTAATGGTGAACTAATGTCAATTGGTAAATGTTTATATTTTAAATAATTATTGACTGAATAATTGATTTAATTTTTATAAAATAAATATTTTAATTCAAGGAATGGATGGATGGATTAGAGTTTGGTATTATGAGACAATTGATCAAGCAGATCCACCAGAAGATGATCGTTTCATTGAGATAGAGCCAATATATGAATTTCAAATTTGTAAAAATCGAGGTCAAACAAATGAGGAAAAATCAATGTTAATGGGAATAACAAGAGTTAATCCAGATAATTTAAAGGATACATTTTGGTATGCACAAGATTCAAATGGTGGATTATGGTTGATTGATCTTAACACACTTGGATCACCACGATTGCCAAAAAAATTATTTACTTGTCATTCAGGAGCAATAACTGATATGTCTGTGTGTACTTGGAATTATTACGTTGTAACATGTGGAAAAGATGGATGTCTTCATGTTTATAATTATTTAACTAATAAATTAATAATTGTTTATACATTTTGTGATAATGGAAGTCAAGTTGTTTGGCTTCCTTGTTCAGTTGAATCATCTGGAACAACAATTATATGTGCTTTTGAGAGTGGAATTATTCGTGTTGTTACAGTTGATGTTGATAGGGCTGATGTTGCCAGAGCTGATGATCCAGAAGAGAATAATTTTGTTAGACTTGTTCAAGTTGTCAAGCCACATACTTCTAGAATCACTGTCATGTCACTCAATAAATTAGAAAAGTAAAATTTTAAATAAACTAAATTTAACATAAATTAAATTCAATTAATTTTTATTTTAGTGTTTTAGTTACTGGCAGTGAAGACTCAACAGTATTTATTTTTCAAATAAAAATATCTGATGAATTTCCCATGTTAATTCCAATTGGATTTATCAAATTACCTTCAGGAATTTCTTGTATTACATGGCATCCAAAAAAAGTACATAAAAAAATTATAAAAAAATATTTTAAATTTAATTTAGTTTATTGTTCTTTTCTAGACACTTGTTGTTTTTGTTGGTTGTTTAAAAGGTGAATGTTCTGAGATTGAATTACCAAAAAAACCACAAAACTATACAACAATTAGCTACGAATTAAAAATACCTCAAAAGTTATTTAAATTTATCTCTGTAAAATCTGAAATAAGGTGTGAAATAATTCGTCTTGAAATTGAAAAATGTAAAAATGAAAAAAAAGATCAAATGAGACTTAAAATGGAACAATATAAAGCAGCAAATCCTGGAGTTCAAATTGACGAAGAAACATTCTTAAGTAAGACGTTTAATATATAATTTTTTTTAAGTAGAGAAAACATTTATTTATTTATTTATTTATTATTCAAGTGGACAACGAAGAGTATCCTCCATTACCAGAAATTTGTATACCTGAAATTCCAAATCCAGTGTTGATGATTACTTACATTGATGAAAATAAAATTTGGCTTTGGATGGGAGGTTTTGATGCAGGATATATTTATGAATATAAAACTCCAGAAAGTGAAATTTTAATTGAAGAAAAACCTGTTAAAAGTGTCGTAATTTTTGATGCTGATGATACAGAAATTTACAGCCAACTTATTCAGTAATCAACTAATTATTTGAAAAAAAAATTATAATAATTTCACATTAGTTTAATTGGTTATTTTAATTAACAGAAATGAAGAATATCTTTATCTGGGAATGCAAAATGGAGAAATTAGAATATGTCGAATTAATAAAAATGAACCAACTGATTTATCAGACTATCTTCTTCTTCCAATGCACGACAATTCAAATGGAAAAATATCAAAAATATTACTAAGCCATGATGAGACAATGCTGTTGACTTGTGGATGGGATGGAAATTTATTTTCCTACAGAATAAATGAAAATTCATTCGTGAAAAAAAATGGAGAACAACCAACAGCATCTAAAAAACTTGTAAGATTAATTTGTAAATATAATTTATCATTTAGAAAAAAGTTTGAAAGTAATCATTATTTAACAGATTAAAAAAAGTATCAATGATATTAATGATAAAAATTATCCAAGTGTTGAGGAAGCATTGAATAAAGCTGAACATGATAGACTACTAGATCTTGCTAATAAAAAAAAAAATAAAACATTAGAAATATTAAAGACATTATCAGAGGAATTTCGGGATATTTTTACGAGAAATGAAAATTTAATAAAATCACAACAATTAACACCAGATGATTTTAATCTTGATCCAAGAATTACTGAAGATCTTGATAAACAATTAAAAGCAGAAATTGATTTGGTACATGAAAAAATGTCATTTACAGTTGAAAAAAGTCGTCTTGGCTTGAAGAAATTGATGGATCATTTTATAAATCCAATAACTTGTTTCCCATTTGCAGTTTGTCGAATTTCGTAAGTTTAAATCTTATAATTAAGTAATTTAAAATTATAGATTAAAAAAAATTGCTATTGTTTTTCAAGTAAACCAGATACAAAAGTTCATTCACTGAAAGAAAGAATTCTTGGTGATGATTTTACAAAAAAATACAATGAAGTTGTTAAAAAAATTGAAGACAATAAAAAAACAATTAGGTAATTTAATTTTTCTATTATTAGTCTATAATTTATATAACTTTTTCTTAGTTTACTTGTTAAATTTGTGATTACATGCTTATTAATAAAGGAAAGCTGATGAAAATTTACAAAAATTAATTGAGTATGTATAGAATAGTTGAACATAATTTAGTTTTAATTAAAATAAAAAGAAATAGAAAATATTTATTTGTTAAAAAATAATTTTAAAATAATGTTTGATTATAATTTTATCAGATCGATGGAAGTTACATCTCAAGTACAGCTAGATGATGAAGAAGAAATATCTGAAGTTTCAGAAATTGAAAGTTTTTTGAAAGATCTTAGTCCTGACACAATTGAGCATAAACTTGGTGTTCGAATAAATCAAATGCTGAGAAAATATAGAGATAGAAAACTGAGAATTGAAAGACGAGCTAAAGAAGTAAAATATTTTATTATTAATTTACTTGAATATTAATTAATGCATTTATTTTTTCAAGTGGAAAATATTAGAAGCAAGTAAACCTGATCCAAACCAAGATCATCCTGAGGATATAAGTGTTATTGAAGAGGCAAAAAAAACAATTGGAGATTATAAATTAAAAATATCAACAGATGTTAATTTAAATCAGGACAATTGTGAAACAGCATGGACCAAATACAAACAGCTCTTAGATTGTAGAAAAAGAGTAATCTAAATATTTCATCAGCCAAATATTTTAATTTAAAAAACAAAAAGAAATTAATACTTTAAAAATTGCTTACAGACTCATTACAAACGAGAGAATTTTAACGATCGTTTGAAATCAGTTAGATCAAAAAAATTAACAACACAAGCAGAAGTAAAAAATTTAATTGAAAAATTAAAATTAATTCATTTAGAAATTCCTGATAAATATATAAAACCACTTCCAGAAATTCCACAAATTGATATTGAGCAAGAATTTCCAGAGCATAATTTAGAGGTACAATTTTTTAAATTTCATGAAGTTAAAATAATATTTAAAGCTTTGATAATTTGTTTAAGCTGAGAGATTATGATGAGGAGTTGGAAAAAAGTGATACACTAACAACAAAAAATTTAATAATTGAAGAAATTATTGATCCAATTGATGAAGAATATGAGGTACTTTTGTTAGATGAAACTCGACTAAGATTAATTGAGAATGAAATAAATTTATCATCATCAAATTCGGATGAGAATGTTAAAAAAACACAAATAATACCAGATAATTTAATAAAATGTTTGAATGATAATGATCAAGTTGAAACATCATGGGAACGTGAAATGAAACTTTCACGTATTTCTAAAAAAGTTTATGAACAAGATTGTATTCTGAGTCACATAAAAAAATGTTTTGATGAAATTGATGAAGAATTGGATGATTTAGAAAAAGAAAGATTAGTGATAAATGCTGATAGTATTTATTCAGAATTATTTCAATTAACATTGAATCAAGAATTAATTGTCCTGAGAGATTTTGAAGAAAAAGAAAATTATTTAAGATGTCAACTTGAAGACCAAATAAAAGATCGTATTTCTATTCGAAATAAAGTGAATGAAAAATGTTTAAATAATTATTTCAACTATTTTTAAAAATATTTAAGCATAAAGCTTGTTGTTTTTTTTTTAGGTAAAGTATTTGTCGAGTATGATTGACCAAAAAAACCGTGAAATAACAAACTTACATGTAAATATCCGAGAGTTAAATAATAAGTTTTCATTGATGATTAATGAAAATGAATTTAATGAATTTTTGAAAAAAATATACGTGAAAAATAGTACAACAGATTCCTTGTCATCTGAGTTAAATAATAGTGAGGAAAATAATCAAAATAATTATGATGATGGTGATGATGATAAAGACAATGAAGACGTGAATTATTTGTCCAAAAAATATTGTCCAGCTGAATGTGATCAGGAGCTTTATGATGCTGCATTTACTATGAGATCTGAGCGACATAAATTGGAAGATATTACTCAGGATGAAGAAAAGAATATGGAAATATTTAAAAAAGAACTTGATGAGGAATTAAAAAAATTACATTCAATTGATAATTTTTATAAACAAACAGAACAAGAACTTAAAGAACATTTGGTATAAAAATTGGCTTTTCTTTTTTTTTTTCTAAATTAAACAGTAAAATAATTTAATAATTTTTAATTTAGCTTGAAAAACGAAAGAAATTAAATGACATTGATATGACAGTTATTTTAAAATTTCATCAACTTCAACATATGAATGGTGATGATTTTGAAAAAATAAGTCATTGTGTTGTATTTGATAAAACAAAATTATCAAAACTTTATACGAGAGTTGGTGAGCTGCAAGAAGAGACTGAAGAACAGAAAATAAAACACAAGTATTTTATAATTAAATATATAAATAGATACAAGACAAAATATTGATGTCATTTTTTTTATATTTAGAAAAAATAAAATACATTTACACAGAATGGAAATTGATTGTCGTCACATGGACGATGAAATAAAAAATTTAAAAAGTGAAATTAAAAATGAAATGATTAAAAAATTTGGTCGAGAAATATCATTAAGTTCACTTTATGAAGCTGTTTTACAAAAAATGGTCAACGAAATCAAAGCAGATATTAAAGAAATGTCGAAGTATTACGACCAAGAAATTAAATGTAAGTTTATAATAAAAGTAAAAGAAAAAATAGTAAATTAATTATTTAAATCTAATTTTTAGGTGTTAAAAAAAATTATCAAAAACAAGTTAAAGTTTTAGAGTCATTAATTGAAGATAATACTGAAAAATTAGGTTTTTTGACGGTATTAGAAGAAGAACAATTTAAACTTCGTAAAATGTTAAAAAAAAAGCCAACATCTGAATCAGAAATGTCAAAAATTGAAAAAGAATATGAAGATGATTTATCAAGGTTGAAAGAAATTCTTAAAAATCAAAAATTACAAAAAGAAATATTTGAAAATGACATTAGAAATTTGAGACTTAAATCACGTCCATTGCCACCAATTTGTCCAAAAGGAAAAAATCTTAAAATTGTCAAATTAAATGATCCAGATGATTCAAAAATTAAATCAAAAAATAATTATAATGTCGATGATAATGAGGGAAATAATCGAAATAAACTTCAAACAATTTTTGATAATAAAAATAAAAATCCAAGTCTAATAATTGTAACTATCTGCTTTTATAAAAAAAACTAAAATTGCCATTAATTTTTTGAGTTGATAAATAAACAAAACAAATATTATAAATTTATTTTTAATGTTCAAGGTTGATAAAGTTTTATCAAGGATACTAAGCGACACTCCAAATTCATCTGAAGAATTTGAAACAGCAGCTCAAGAAATGTACGAAATGTTTTCAAGTTTGTCAATAACAAAAAATATATCTGAACTACGTGGAGACATTGAGTCAAGTATAAATGATTTTTTTAAAAAAGATGAAGCAGCAATGTTACCAAAAAATATACGCGGTGTGATACTAGATAATTTCAATGAAATTGTCAATAGGTAATTTATCATATCACTTGATTAAATATAAGATGATCATTTCCTTTTTTTTTTAAATATCTAGAGAAGAAAAAGAGTCAAAAGGAATCGATGCAAGCTCTATTCAAATAACCTGGGATTTAAAGCCAAAAATTGATGAATTATTGGATAGTATGTCCATCAAACGTGACGTTAATATAAGCATTAATTTAATGAAATATTTAAAAAGTGAAAATGGATTAGAAATTGCTGTTAATTATCTCGTATCGAAATTATCGAAAAATATTGATCAAGAAGCTACGATTGCCTTTCGTGATTATGCAATTAAAACATTAAAAGAAATCCAACGACAAATTGAAGAATAATTGTAATAATTTTTTTTTTTTTGACTCAATACTCGAAATCTATGTCAAAATGAATGTTTAATTTGAAAAATATTTTTTTTTTTTTACAATGTTTAATAATTATTTAATTTAATTTACCTACTTTATTTATTTTATAAATTATCGTTATATTAAAAATATTAATAACAACATGTTTGTCGAAGAAATAAGATTAAAAAAAAAAATTATAAAACTAGTTTATCGAAGAGCATTGATTTTTTTTTTACATTCAAGCATTTTGCATATCAAATTTTCCCCTGAGGTTTTTTTTCTTTTCTTATTTTGATCATAATTTTAAAAAAGTTTATTGTATGATTGTTTTTTTTTTAAAATCGAAGGAATATTTTTAAAACTGGTTAATAATTTATCAAATAAATAAACTTACATTTTTCTTGAATCCATATCTTCGTCTATGTAATATATATATTTGACTTTTAAATATTTCAGAGCTTTAATGCAGGCACTGATGTTTCCATACCACATGATTATCTTCAAAATTAAACAAATGTCATTGTTGTATTTATAAAATTGACATAATCATGTCTTTTTAAAACTCTTGAGAATCGGATAAATATTGTCAAATGCTTCATAAATATCTTGACGTACTTTAGCACCTGTAAATAAATTTTTAATTATAAAAAATGAACAATAAAACTTTATTATTTAATTTTTATATTTACCTGTAAGTACAACTTTTCCAGAAACAAAAATAAGCAATACAATTCTCGGTTTGACCATTCGATAAATTAAACCAGGAAATAATTCTGGCTCATAGGAAGAAAACTGTCCATGTGTTAATACAAGACCCTCTAATCTTATTGGAAATTTAACATCACAACTACCAACCATATTTTGAATTTTAAAATCTAAAAATTTTGCCTAGAAAAAAATTTATTTAAAGTTAGCTTTTTAATTATTATAAATATTTATTATCTTTACTTACTGCAAATCCAAGTTTTTGTATTATTCTTGCATATTTACGAGCAGCTAAACGTGAATCTTCTTCACTCTTAGCACCAGTACAAACCATTTTTCCACTACTAAATATTAATGCTGTTGTTCTTGGCTCACGAATTCTCATAATAACAGCAGCAAAACGTTTTGGATTATATTCAGCATTTCTAGCATGTAATGCAATTTTTTTGAGGTCTAATCTACAGTTTAAATTTACTGTTGAGACAATATTTCTAAGCAAATAACAAACAACAAAATTAATTAGTTAAACAGTTGATTATTTTTAATATGTAAAAATATTTACTGTAATTGTGGAAGAATTCCTGGATCTGCTGATGCAGGAGTCATTGGTGTCATGGGCCCAGGTGTTGATGGTCCAATTGATGAAGGTGCAAGTTGACTTGATGGTTGCACAGCTGGTGACATTAAATTTTGCTGAAAATAAAAATAAAATGAAATTATCAATACGTAACTTTGAAACAACGTCATAACCAGCGATAATTTTAAACGTTTTGTAGCAAAAAATATTCAAGAAATAAAAAAAACAGTATTGCAATAAAATTAAATAGGCAACTGATAATGATAATTATCAAATTATCTATTTGGCACACACATTGACAATAAAAAATAACAATTAAAAACTTCTTTTCTCCTTTGAATAATTAGTTTACCAATAAAAAAAATAACAAATAAACATCGAGTCAGTCAGTACATCACAAGTTGTAACAGCAGAAACAGTTTTAAAAAATTATTTAAAATTACATTATACTTTTATCAATATTAAATTAAATATGTAAATAATATTTTTAAATTAAATTATTGATAAATTTAATATAGTTTACCGGTGTTTGAGGCTGCATAAGACTTTGTGGAGTTGCAAAAGGTTGTGATGGTGCATAATGCATTGGTCTTTGTTGACTAATCATCATCATTCCAGACTGTATATTTGTACTTGGTGTATGAATTGATTGTTGTTGTAGCTGATATTGTTGTGCTTGTTGTTGTTGTTGCTGTTGTTGAAGTACAGTTGGTAATATTTGTTGATCTTCTTCTGGTTGATGAAGAGGTGTTCCAATACTGGGAATACTGAACCCAGGACTTGGTAACATTTGATCCATTTTTAATTTTTTGTTTTTAGACAAATTTAGTAGTTTATATTAACGTTTACTGTCTATTTAATTATTTTTTTAAAATAAAATCAACTTTTTTCAGCCATCAAGAGTTTATTTTGATTATTAAACTTGACGTAGTTAGATGAACCTGTTTTTTGATGTTTATGTTTTATTCAAGTTGATAATAAAATTGTAAATATTGTTGTTAAATTTGTTGTTTAATATTTTTTAATGGCATTGAAGGTTAACCAGCTGACAGTTATGTGAAAACACTGTCAAGTATTTAATGACAAATTGATGTTATTTTATAAATTGAATGTAAAAAACAATTTACACTTTACTTTGTCAGTAATGTATAAATAATTTATTTATCTATTATTATTTTTATACATCAGATATTAATCTGTTTCTATTTACAGTATACTAGCAATTGTTTTTTCAAAAGTCAAAACCGACGTGCTACAGTTGTGTTAGTGTGTTTTTTTTTATTTCCATTAATTTCTCCTCTATGTTATATTTTTTTGTGAAAGAGCGACAAAACAAACTAAAGGCGTACTTGCATTGTTTTCATTTGTTTTTTAACAATTTTTCAAGTTTTTTATCAGTTTTTTGTTTATTGTGCTTTCGTCTTCCGTATTGTTAAGTTCATAAATATCATTGTAAGAAATGGCGGAAATACAACAAGAAATAATTGCTTCCAATAATACAGAAGAATCAAAATTACCTGATTCAGAAATTGAATCAATACCAGAAAATACTGAAGAAATAATACAACTTTTAAAGGATGTATCAAAATTTACAGTTAAAAAAATATTAAAAAATAATACAACACAAAAGTTGATATGTATTGAAGGATCTTTAACTGATCGTGAAGGGATTGCCCTTATTATTCTTGAAAAGAAAGTATTTCCTAATGAAGAAGCAGTCCTTGGAGAAGGATTTTTTAATGATCAAACAACTGCAACAGAATTATATCGTAATGATATATACACTAAATATGATTTTTTTCCTGAAATCAAACACAATGGTATGTATATCAAGTACATTTTCAATAACATCAATTAATATCATTTGTTTTATTTCAGCTTTGAAAGCAACACTCATATATCCAGCAACCGAAAAACACATAGAACAGTTTTCATCAACTGAATCATATATGATTGAAGAGACACCAGAGCTCTATGAAAATGTATCATTACCAAAAATTTTAAAAGATTCTGAACAATTTTCATTACAATGGGTTGATAATATTCTCGATGGAACAGCTGAAGCTGATAGAGTTATATTTAATGATCCAGATGAAGAGACTGGATTTGTAATGACTAAAGACCTCAAATGGAACGACGAATTATCAACATTGTACATGCTTGCAATCACCAGAAAACGTATCAGATCAATTCGAGATTTAAATGCTAGTCATCTTCCATTGTTAAGACATATCAAAGAAGCTGGAACCAAAGCTATTTTTGATAAATATGGTGTATCAAAGTCACAATTAAGAATTTATTTTCATTATCAACCATCATTTTATCACTTGCATGTTCATTTTACTACATTTGCTGTTGAAAATTCAGGTAAAAAAAATTTATATTGTTAACAAAAGAAGACTCTTTTGTTTTTTTAACTTAAAATTTATATTTTTTTTCTTTCAGGGACATTGACTGAACGTGCCCATTTGCTAACGACTGTAATAAGAAACATTGAATTAATGTCAGATTACTATCAAAAAGCAATATTAACATTTCGTGCTTTCAAATTATCAGTTTATGAACCATATAAACAATATGAAGAAGCAAAACAACTAAAAAATGAATAATTTCATTTTTATCTTGTCATTTTATTATATTATTTAACAATTAAAAATTATTCGTGTGTGTTGTACTAAAAAAAAAGCATTTTTATTGTCAGAAAACTTTTTTTTAATGTCGTAATAAATTTTTTTATATGATTTTGTTGTGTTAATATTAATTAACAATATGTAAATTGCATTAATAATGTAATAACATATTAAATACCGCCTAAATAATGTTATGTATTAATTTTGTCGTCGTTACGTTGCCAGCTTGTTTTATCGATCTCTCTCTCTCTCTTTATATTATGCGCGATATAAATACCAAGTATCTGCGCAAATTTCCAAATAATAATAAATAAATAAAAAAAAAAACCTCTCCCGCAAACTATGGCGTCGGCTGAATTGTGTGTGACAAAAGTATTTCTAAAATATTGATAACTTTCAAACGTAAATATCAATCAATTCAAATGGTCCGGAAGTTTCATGTTACATTTACTGGAAATTAGAAGTAAATAAAAGTAAGTAACAAGCTCTCTCAACTAAAAAATAAAACAAAAACGATAAAATAACTTGAAATATTGCCTAAAGAAAATTGTAATTGATGAAAAATAACTCACCAAAGTATATTTTTAATGCGTCATGGCGGTCAAATTATTAATCTAAACAAATGAATAAATAACATAAATAATAACATTACATAATAAATAAATAAATAATAAGAAATAACAATAATATATTAATATTTTAATAGATAATAAAAATGAATAAAAGAAGAAGAACATCATCAGTTGCAAGTCGTGGTACTGAGGATGATCCAGAAGAAATACAACCAGAACCAGCAAAACGTAGAAAAAAATTAGACCCAAGTGATTTATGTCAACAATTATATGACATAATACGTAATCAAAAAAAAGAAGATGGTAGTTTATTATGTGATGCATTTATACGTGTACCAAAACGTAGACAAGAACCCGGTTATTATGAAGTTGTAACAAATCCAATTGATCTTTTAAAAGTACAACAAAAGCTAAAAACTGATGAATATCGTGATATGGAAGATTTATCAGCAGATATACAATTAATGATAAATAATGCAAAAGCATTTTATATGCGTACATCACCAGAGTATAAAGATGCAAGTGATTTATGGGATTTATGTGTTACAACTAAGAATCGTATTATGGATGAGTATGAAGATTGTGAAACAAAAGGTAAATTAATATTAAAAGTTGGTAGAATGTCAAGAAAATCAACAATAAGACAAGATGAATATAATGAAGATACATCAGAAGGTTCAACAAATCCAGATGAAGAATTAATGCAACCATATGAAGATTTATTTATGGCTGTTATGACAGCAACTGATCCAATTGATAATAATCGTCCATTGCATATTGTATTTCAATTAAAACCATCTAAAAAATTATACCCAGAATATTATGAAGTCATTGAAACACCAATTGATCTTAAAACAATTGCACGTAAAATACAAGATGGTAGTTATAATTATTTAAATGAAATGGAACGTGATTTAATGTTGATGTGTCGTAATGCATGTCATTTTAATGAGCCTGGTTCACAAATATATAAAGATGCAAAATTATTAAAAAAAATTATAACAGCAGCAGCTAAAAAACAAGATTGTGGTAGTGGTGCATTTACTAAATCATTAAATGCTGCACAATCAACAAGAAGTAAACGTGGACGTAGTGCACAATTATTAATATCACAAACATCAACATTACCAGATGAAGATGAAGAAAGTGATGATGAAGATTATGAAATTGCTGAAGTTGAAGAAAATGATAATTTACAATGGCAGCTATTTCAAACAATAAGAACAGCACCAAATAGTCAAGGTATTAGAATGAGTGAATTTTTTTGGAAGCTACCATCAAAAAGAAATTATCCAGATTATTATAAAACAATTAAATATCCAATATCATTATTACAAATAAGATCAAAAATAAAAAAAGGTGAATATGGTACTATTAGTGAAGTTGCTGGTGACATGAATGTTATGTTTGAAAATGCTAAAAAATATAATGTACATACATCAAGATTATACAAGGTATGTTATATTAAATAAATACTAATATATTACATGTAAATAATAATAATTTTTCATAATTTAAATTACAGTGTGCAGTTAAATTACAAAAAATAATGCAAGAAAAAGTACAAGAATTATTAGAATTTGATCAAGATTCAGATTCTGATTGTGAATCAACAGAAAGTAGTTCACAACAACCAAAATTAATAAAACGTGCATCAAATGTATTGACACGTGGTAAATATAATGACAATATACCATTAAAAAAACGTTTATATGCACTTGTTAAATGTGTTACTGAATATGTTTGTGAAGATGGTCGTCAGCCAATGTTATTATTTATGGAAAAACCATCAAAAAAAATATATCCAGATTATTATCAAGTAATAACTGAACCAATTGACATGCTTGGTATTGAAGCAAATATAAGAGCTGAAAAATATCAATCAGAAAATGAATTAATACGTGATTTTAAATTAATGTTTAATAATTGTCGTCAATATAATGAAGAGGCATCATTAATATATGAGGATGCAAATACATTGGAACGTGTATTAATGGATAAAGTTAAAGAACTTGGTCCATTGCCAGACAATAATATTATTAATAATAATAATAGTGTTAGTAGTAGTAGTAGTAGTAGTAATAATAATATTAAAAAAATAATACCAGTTGTATCATCAACACCAGTTAAAATTGGTAGACCAAAAAAAGTTATACCATTGCATGTACAAAAATGTCGTACAATGTATGATACGATAAAAGATTATCATGATTCAAAAGGACGTCAATTATCACAAATATTTATGAAACTACCAAATAAAAATGAATATCCAGATTATTATGAAGTTATAAAACATCCAATGAATATGGAAAAAATAGCAGCATCATTAAAAAATAATTTGTATGATAATATTGATGATATTGTATCGGATTTTATATTAATGTTTGATAATGCATGTAAATATAATGAGCCAGATTCACAAATATATAAAGATGCCTTAATATTACAACGACTTGTATTACAAACAAAATTACAATTAAGTGAAGATGAAGAAAGTGTACCTGATGTTGCTGCTGCTGTACAAGAAATAATAGCAACAATATTTACAGCATTATATAATCATCAGGATGAAGAAGGACGTTGTTATTCTGATTCAATGGCTGAATTACCAGAACATGATATTATTGATGGTAAAAAAATACGTGGTTTATCACTTGATTTGATAAAACGTAGACTTGATAGAGGTATATATAAACGTCTTGATAGATTTCAAGAAGATATATTTTCATGTTTTGAAAGAGCTAGAAAATTATCACGTACTGA
The DNA here is from genome assembly GCA_030523065.1 of Aphidius colemani. NCBI lineage: Eukaryota > Metazoa > Arthropoda > Insecta > Hymenoptera > Braconidae > Aphidius > Aphidius colemani. Next base: position 15,015 of record JAPYYR010000752.1, read on the forward strand.
TTCACAACCATTTGAAGATTCAATTGAATTACAAGCATTTTATATACGTACACGTGATGAAGTTACAAGAAGCGGTGATTTATTACATTCATCAGCTTTAAATTATTCACTTCATGATTTATCAACACAAGTTGTTGATGTAAAACGTACAAAAACACAACAAGAATCATGTTTACCATCTGAGGAAGAAAGTTGTGATGGTAATGAAATAAAAATTGAAAATAATAATTCAACAAAATTAACAACAACAACAACAACAACAACAACTCCTGCAGCAGCAACAACTGTCGTCACAACAACAACAATTAATAATATTGAAAATGGCAATACAATGAGTTTTAATCAAGAATTATATCGTGCTGGTGATTTTATATATGTTGAACCATCAGAACGTGGTATGGATCAAAGTGTTGTATTGATTGAACGTTTATGGACAAATTCGGAAGGACAACAAACACTGTATGGTAATGTATTTTTTCGCCCAAGTGAAACTTATCATATACAATCACGTAAATTTCTTGATAAAGAATTATTTAAAAGTGATACACATATTGCATTGCCATTATCAAAAATTGCTGGACGTTGTTGTGTATTAAGTGTTAAAGATTATTTTCGTATGATACCATATGGTTTTAATGAAAAAGATGTATATGTTTGTGAATCACGTTATTCAACACGAGCAAGATCATTTAAAAAAATAAAAGCATGGAATTTCGAACAAGAACATATTAAATTAATACCACGTGATAAAATCATTGAACCAAAACGTGTTATATCTGTTTATAAAGAACGTTTAGAAAAACATAAAGAAGAAATTGCTGAACTTGAAGAATGTGAAAAGTTAATTGATCAAGAAAAACCAAATATAATATTATTTAATGTTGATGATACTGATAACACATATTTCGAACAATACAATACATGTGCTGGTTTAGTTAAAACTGGTGATTTTGTATATGTTGCAACTGATGGTGGTAAACAACAAATTGCCCAAATTGATACAATATGGTCAACAAAAGATGGTAAATGTTATTTTCGTGGTCCATGGTTATTAACACCATCTGAAATATTACATTTACCAACGAAATTATTTTATAAACAAGAATTATTCTTATCAATTATTGAATGTGAACATCCAATTGTTGCTATTGTTGGTAAATTAGCTGTACTTGATTATGGTGAATACATATGTTGTCGTCCAACTGAAATACCAGAAGATGACATATTTATTTGTGAATCAATGTATGATGAAATTAAAAATATCGTCAAAAAATTGGGTATTGAAGGATTAAAAAAATATAATCATACATCACAAGTTACTGAGGATGAAATATATTTTTTCAGAAGACCAATTAATCCAGCAAAAGTGAGTTTGTTTTTCATTGTTTATGTTGCTCTTTTATATTGCCAAAAATTTACATTATCTATTTATTTATTTATTAATCATTTTAATTATTATCATTGATGTATATGCAATTGGCTTTTTAATTATTATTGTTTTTCTTTTTTTTATTTTTTGCATGTTTATTGCGTGTGTTGTAGGTATCGAGCGATGTTGCACAGGCACAAGTATCACTCAAGAATATCGTATCCAGTACAGCTCATTTTGAAATGGTAACTCATCATTCACAATACTACAAAAATTATGACAATACAAAAACAATAATACTAGATACAGCAATACCAATGCACGCTTATTTTATTTATTTATTTTCAATTAATTTGCATGGTAATAATTAATTTTTAATTATTGGTGAATAGAGTAACAAATAATTTATTGGTGTAGCTTGTGAATGTATTTCTTTATGCCGGCATATTTGATTTATTATTTAGTTAAACAGAAAAAAATATTATTTATATATCCTCATCTTCATGGCATTGTTAGCTGTTTTTATTATTTTTTTTAACATTTAAATTAATCTGATAATTAATATTAATTATTGAGTAATTTAAATGTGTAAAAATGATTAATGAAAATATATATTTAAAAAAATAAATGTATAAAATAATAAAAAATCGTGTAGGAGGCATCACCGTTGCTACCAAAACTGGAACCAGAAGTGCTGGGAATAGGAACAGTGTTAGGCGTTGGGGAAGACAGTATGGACACTGGTGGTCCACCATCTGTTGGTTCCACCGAAGCCCAGCCAATTATTACCCAAACACCCGTATCATCTAAAAAGGTAGGACCTGACCTGTTGATCCATAATTATTTAATTTTTAATTTATTATTTTGTTGCTGTTGTTGTAAATTATTCACTATTATTTTATTTCAAAATATTATTTGTTTATTTGTTTATTTAATTATTCATTTGTTTATTTATTTATTTAATTATTTATTTAATTATTTATTTATTACTAAAATATGCCAGCAAATTAATTAAATGTAAAACCATTAATTTTTTTTAATCTACATGAATTCAAAAGAAGGCTACTTACTAGAAATAATATTGCACTATTAAAAATCCCATTTAATATCTAATAAAAATATAAATTCATCTAAATAAATTCACAACTAAAAAAAAAAAAAACATAAGATAATAATTAATTAATCAAAATGAAATGTGTATACTTATAAAATCAAATCTAAAAATCATATTTATAATTTTTTTTGTTACTTTTTTTTTTACTTTTTTCATGTCTGTTTATTTAGAAATCGTCGGGTAAGAAATTAGTTACGGGATATATTTTGTATTCAAGTAAAATGCGAACCCAGATTACACAAAATAATCCTGATTCTTCATTTGGTGAAATTAGCAGAATTGTTGGTAACGAGGTATTTATTTATTTTTTAAAATATTATTTTATTATTCACTTATTTGTTTTATTTAATTTTAATTATGAATTATTATTTTTTGATATACTTGTGTAATCTTGTTGATTAAAAAACAATAGAAAAAATAAATATATAATTTTATTAATTAAAATTTAATGTTTATTAAAATAATAGTGGAGAAAATTGCCAGCTGGTGAAAAACAAGTTTGGGAACATCGTGCAGTAAGAATAAATGAAGCAAATAGTGGTGATGCATCGAATGGTTCATCTGGTATTAATGATCGTGCACCAATTGATCAAGTGTATGAATGTTGTTGGGAAAATTGTGATTGGCAATTTGAAGATGCAACTGATTGTATTGATCATTGTATTGCTGAAGCAACTGGACACGTTCAATCATCTTTTATCAATGCTGCTCCAGATGCTGAATTTCAGTGTATCTGGAGAGGCTGTGGAAGAATGAAGAAAAACGTTGCACCATTTCCAAGTTTACAAAGGCTCGCAAGACATGTCAAAGAAGTACATATTTATAAAGGTAATGGAAAAATAATACCTCCAAATGAAAGAAGCAAAAATTATATGGCATCAAAAGGTCCAACGATATTGCCTCCAATGGAATCAGGTAATTTCATCAACTACAATATTCATTATGACTTTATTATTCTTTTTGGCTAATTAATTATGTATTTTTGTTTATTTAAAACTTTAGCAATTGCAACTCAAACAAATAATAATAATAATAATAATATACCAGCAGTGGTACAACCAGAACCATTATTTGTAGCAGTACCACCTCGTCCAAGTAGGGTTCTTCATTCAGATGCTTACTTGAGGTAATTTAAAATACAATTTCTCAATAAAATATGATTGCTTATTCTTTGTTATTATTTGTTGTAGGTATATTGAAGGATTAAATGTTGAAAATCGTTACATATCTAATTGGGATAAACAAATGAATGCAACAATTGAAAACACAACAATTCCTGATATGACAAAATTACCAGTTGAAGTGCTTGGTGATGGTGTTGGTAATCATGGTAATGTTGTTAATGCCTTGTGGACACTTAGAAACATGATGATGCGTGATGTGTTAGCCATCAACAAAACTCTATAGTTTATTAATCGTTATAAGATCTATACTTTCATATTTTATAATACATTCGATATTAAAAAAAAAAAAAGAAAAAGATACTAAATGAATTTAAAAAGAATAAAATTATTAAAAATTAATATTGAAATAATTAATATTCACGGGGTGCTGAGTGCTAGACAACGACAAAAGACTGACATTTGGTTTGTTCAATTTAAAACGAAAAACAATCTTCCTCATTTTGTACGATAATAATAATAATATTAATAGAAAAATTTAAAAAAAAAAAAAAAAACAACAGCCTCGTGAATTAACTTGAAAAGTATATGTTGTTTTTTTTTTTCTATTTGTTTCTTTTTGCTGGTTTAAATCATCGACGGATTTTCGTACTTTTCTTGTTTTTTTTCTTTTTTTTTTGAAGAAAAAACTGTGTGTCTTTTCATATAAAAATATTTAATGTCATTGTTTATTATCTTATCATGGTAATTTGACAAAAATTACGATAATTTATTATTTTGAATATCAAGTAATATTGTATGCCAAATTAAATATGAGTTATGCCTTCATAAATATGCACAGTGAATATTTGTTTATTCAATATATACTGACAGCTTGAAAAATGAATTAACTATTAATTATAATTAAATATATAAAAAGAAAATTTAATGCCAGTATTTGTGCGATATTAAATGTAATAAAATTATTATTATTATAATTGGTATTATATTTTCTTGGCTTAAAAAAACAAAAAAGATTAAAATATGATTTAAAAAAGAAAACAAATTTATTGCATTGTTATGATTTTTCTATAAAAAGAAAATTTATATCTTCATAAAGATCAAAAATAAATTTAAATAATTATTGTGAATATAAGTATGTTTTTTTTTAATTTAAAAATCAGTAACTCGTCCAGCGTGCTGCCAATCACCCCATTTTGTTGGATTTTTTTCACTGTCAGGAATTAATTCACCACTTTTTGGGTCTGTCTCTATTAAAAATGGCTCGTCTAATTTATTATTTAAAAAAGAAAAATTTTTCTATTAAAAATATGATTTTCTTTTTAATTAATAAATAAAAAACAAAATGTTTAACTAACTTGGAATTTCTTTTTTCAATTTATCATGAAATTTTTTCATTCTTTCAGATTCATTTTTTGTACTTTTATATCTCGAAAATATTTTCATTGAAGTTAAATTATTTGATGAGATAAATAAACGTTTAGTTGACATGTTTAATCCTGTTTATTAGTAATTAAAACAAATGAATGACGACTTTTTTAAATAAATAAAACAAATTTTATTGATTAAATTTATTTACAATAATTATAAATTAAAAATCAGAAACTCTACCCTTTCTTTCCCAATCACCATAACGAGTTGGTTCTGGACCTTTTGGTCCACCAACTTCACCAGTTTCTGGATTTGTATTATTAGGATGTGGCTTCAAAGGCTCTTTTTCTTGATAAGGATGTTGTCCTTCTTCAAGTTCTTCAAGTTTGCCTATTTAATAGAACAAAGTAATTGCAAAATATTACATCATAATATTAATTTAAATTAATTAATTAATAACAAATACCAATTGGTGTTTTCTCTCGTAATTTTTTTCTAAATTCTTTTAGTCTTTCACTCTCTTTTTCAGCATCATTCTGGACAGTTGTCATGAATCTCAGGAAATCTGGAATTATATTTATTATTTTATTCAGGTTATACTTATAAATAATCAATTTTTCGATTAAACAATTACCAGTATAAATATTTTTTCTGACAATTGGATATTCAAGTATCGAAGTTGTTATACGAAACATTTTTTAAATAGTTTTATAAATTTTTTATGTTATCAAAATTGGAGATCTACTTTTTTTTTTTTATCTTTAATTATTGACAATGCAGATATCATAAATATGTAAAGTTTTCAAGTTGTTTCAAGTGTCGTTCAGACACACAAGTCTTTTTCTTCGTTGGGAAAAGACAAATAGTATTATTTAAACAATCAAGGTATTCAACAATTAATATATTATATAACAAAGATTAATTATTCATATTTTTGTCTAACTTTAATGATACATTAATCTGTCAAGTTTTGGCATCCATTTTTGTTCTGTTTTTCTATTTTGTCAACACTGAATTGTTGTTGTTGTTGTTGTTGTTGTTTTTTTTTTTTTTATAAAATATATTTATTTAAAAATAATTGTTTATTATTAATTGTAATTGCTATATAAATTTCATGTAATATTAATTTGTATTATTCAAAGTGTTTGTTTATTTTTTAACAGCTGATTTATTTTATTTACAATACAAAAGTTATAAATAAAAAGACAAAATGTTTTATTTTGTAATATTTATATAATAAACTTATTAAATTATTTATTAAAAAATGAACTTATTGATAATGTATATTTAATTGATGCATTGCAGATAATTAAATTTAGCAGTGTGACCTTGACATTCCATTGAAAATGGAATTTTCGTTTCTATTTAATTATAATTTTAATTGTATCACAAAATATTGACTTGTATCTTTAACAACCAAGTAAGTAAATTAATAAAATTATAAATTTACATATTTATTAATAATGATCATTTGTTGCAGAATAAAAGATCAACTAAGTGTTTCAACGATGAAGAATGATTATTAATTAAAAGTTAATTTATAATTTAATATAAAAATTGCAAAAATGTATGAAGCAAGAAGAAAAGTATTATGGTTTGCAGTGATATCAAGATTATCAATAATCTTTATGCAAATGATATTCAATTGCCTTTGTCCTGATCATGAATCAGATGGTTTTATAACACCAAAAGATCCAAATATAAATTCATCATTTGCTGATAATGTAATAAATTATTCACTGAGTGGTCTAGCAAGATGGGATTCAAATTATTTTCTTCACATTGCAAAATACGGCTATACATATGAAAATACATTGGCATTTTTTCCATTATATCCAATGTCAATAAGATTTTTATCAAAAATAATACGTAAATTATTTTTTTTCATAAATGAAGACAGTGTATTTTTGTTATCTGGTGTGACAATTAGTTTCATATGTTTTGTTAAATCATCAATAATACTCTATGATTTAACACGTTATATATTTAAAGATAAAGTTATTGCATATAAATCAGCAATACTTTATTGCATAAGTCCAGCAAATATATTTTTAACGTCTGTTTATTCAGAGTCAATGTTTGCATATTTTACATTCTCAAGTATGTTGGCATCAATGAAAAATGATCCATTTGTTAGTTTACCAATTGGTTTATCAAGTATCATAAGATCAAATGGTTTAATTAACATTGGCTATCCAATATACATATTCATTCAAGAATTTGTATTTTTTAAAATTCCAAATATCATTTATGAAATTAAAAATCATTCAATCAAATCATCAATTCCAAGTATTATTAATATTATTGGCTGTTTATTAAACATATTATGCACAATATTATTATCATTTGCCCCATTTTGTTTATTACAAACTTATAATTATGTACAATTTTGTACTGAAAAAACAAATTCAACAATTATACCAAAACATGTTATTGATTATGGTGTTAACAATGATTTAATATTATCTGGTAGTAAATTATCACCATGGTGTACATCAACAATACCAATAGCATATACATATGTACAAAAAAAATATTGGAATGTTGGATTATTTAATTACTACGAAATTAAACAATTACCAAATTTCTTTTTAGCAATACCAATAATATATATCATGTTGAAATGCACATTTGATTATTGTTTAGAAAATAAAAAAAATTTATTTATGCTTAAATTTTATCATCATAATATCAATAATAGCAATAATACCAGTCGTAGAAATACAAGATTTAAAAAATACACAAATGACATGTTACCATTTGTGATACATGCTTTATTTTTAACAATATTTTGTATATTATTTGTTCATATACAAGTTAGCACTAGATTATTATCATCAGCATCTCCAATATTATATTGGTACTGTGCAATATCAATGTCAAAAAAATTCACAGATGATTATGATGAACGTCATAATATACATTCAAAATGGAAAGTTTTTTTTTTAACACAAAAACGTTATACTAAATCAGACAAATTAATATTAATTTATTTTATTGGCTATACAGTATTTGGTACATTTATGTATTCAAATTTTTTACCCTGGACTTGATTAATAATGTATTTTATTTTAATTAGTTTATTAATGTACAATTAAATGATTGTACCTATTTTCTACGGATGTTTTTTCGTTTTTGTTAAATAAAAAACATTAAAACACAATTAAATAAATAAATAAAGTCAAATTAATATTATAAATATGTTTAT